>CATIWM010240129.1:0-10946 GCA_949671775.1 Mallotus repandus
ATGTCACACAACGCTCGTGTTTCACTCAATTTAGGCTTTTACCCTCTTATGAGCTCACCACTCGCCTTTTACCTCTCAAATTCCTTTCTTATAGTTCTTATGGAACTAAAGTTACTAATTATCAAATTAAGCTCAATACAAAACAAAAAAAAAGCAAAATTTAAACTCAAATTTGACTATAAGAGCCAAAGAAAAACGCAACAAACACAGACAATATCCAAACAAGACAAAAATTAAGAAAATTTAGAGTAAGTGTTTAAACTACCTAAAATGCAACTTAAGAAGAAGAGTAGAATATTCAGAATTGAAATAAAGCAAAGGTATTGAATTTAGAATCAAAACAGTAATTTGGAATAGCTTAGGACAAATTAAATTCAACTTTGATCAATTCAACTTTTTTTAATCACAGATCAAACTTTTTTTTTTTGTACTTTTCCTCTTTTTTTTTTTTATATATAACAAATGCTAAAATGGCCAAATTGAAAAAAACTCAAACTGATATGTATTTGCAACAAACAAGACTCTTAAGATGCAAAATAACAAGAGTAGAAACGATTTTTTTTTTTTGTGTTTAAAGACTAGAAATAGATGGGACTATGAAGAAAAGAATGAAATTGACTCAAGAAAACAAAGAAGAAAAAGAAAAACGAATTTGAAAGAAGTAATTTTTTTTATTTTTTTTGGATTAAATGTAAACAACAAGAAAAGTAAGGATACGTACTTGATTAATGAGCCAAAGCTCTGATACCAAATGATACGAACGTGGTTAACTTGTACCAAACCCGTATTCAATCTTGATAATCTTGCCAAGGATGGTTCATAAACCAAGCAAAAGAAAACTCTAATTCCCAATAAGACCCTTAAATAACATGTACTTAAGAACCTTAATTACAAAGAATTAAAGGTTGTTCAATATAAACCTAAGATTAACGAAGTCAATTTTAAGTCTAAATTAAACTAGATTTGAATGTACCAAGCCTTCACTTGATAAATTCATTAAAGTTCTTTTAAAAACAAAAGAAAAGGTTTGTATTATGTTCTCTAATATGTTCTCTAATTCGTATTACTATGCTATAGCCTTTATATAGGCATGTAAACATCCTAATCCTTAAAGAATAGGTTTCTTACTTATTCCTAAGGACTCCTATAAAGGAAAATCCTTAAATAAGAAGTATTCCTTCAAAAATAAGACAACTAATGACAATTAATGACAACTAATGACAACTAAGCTTTGAAAAGTCAAATTGACAACTTATGACAACTAAGCAAAATGACAACTCATGACAATTAAGAATGACATGTCACATGTCAAGTAGGATGTTGAGCATTGACTTTGACTTATTGACTTTGACTTGTTGACTTTGACTTGGAATATCCTTGAATCTTCTCAAATCTTCTAGAATTTTCTTAGATCTTCCTTATTAACTCCTAAATAGAAAAAAACTCCAAAATTCGTCCAAGATTTTGTGCTTGTTTATATTGATGTGTAGACTTCACAAATTGATGTGGATTCAGCTCAAATTAATGCTTCAAGCCAAGCTTTCCATGCTCTTTAATATGTCCAACATTTTGAACATATGGAACATTAGTTAATGTATAATTTGCACATGAATTCCTTTTAAGGATCATATCAATGTCCAAGATGGAGGAACTGACGAGAGGGCAAGGCATTAGTTATTTGTTTGACTTTGATGACATTCTTTGCATGGAAGGTGATATGCTGCCTGACAAATTTTAAATGCCTCAGCTATAAAAGTTTGATGGTACAGAGATCTAAGGATACACCGTAGCCAATACACAACAACTATGAGCACCACTAATGCTCTATTATCTGTAGTTACAAAGTTATTTTTGTTTTTCTTAGAGGGTACAGCTGTAAACTGGTACCATGGCTTAGAGAAGTCTATTCGAGCTAACTTGAGAGAATTATGCACAACTTTCCTAAAGCAGTGTGAGTATAGTACCAAGTTAGAGGTGTCTATCAGAGACTTGGAGTTGACTAAGCAAAAATGGAATGAATCATTCTCAGACTTTTTAACCAGGTTCATGAATAAAGCAGGGCTAATGAAGAATAAGCTAGTTAAGAAGGATTAAGTGAGGATGATTGGGCGAAATGTATCACCTAACTTAGTTGAAAGGCTATAGATGATGAATCCTAAAAGATTTATAGACTTGTATGATGATGGTTTGCAAGCAGTAGAGAATGAGAATGAAAAGAGGAATACAAAAAATGTAGGAGGGAAAAATTACTAAACCGAGGGCATTCAAAAAGGAAGCACTAGTCGAGTTTTAGGTATTTATGCAATACAACAAAAATGGAGACTCTCAAACTTTAACCAAGCTTTGTCAAAAGTCCTAGAGTGCCTAATGCAAAAGGGCTTACTTCAACTTTTACCGAATCCAAACCCACCTAACCCAAACACCCCAAGCTATAACCCAAATGAACTCTGGAAATTTCACCAAAACCTCAAACACTCCACAAATAATTGTATTCGCCACAACCACGAAATTCAAAATCTCATAGACACCAGAAGAATCATAGACCTAGAAAATCCAAGCACCAAAAATAATCCATTCCTAAACTACAATATAATGATGACCAATTCAGGAATTAGCGAAGAAGAAGTGTTAAATTCCTTCAAAGATCTAATTATGAAGCCTATAGAGAAATCTCATGATGCCCCTAGGGACATAAAGAAGATTAAAAGGTTTGTAGCTTATAAGTATCCATAAAGAGGGACTATGGAAAAGGTGATTAAGGAAGTAACTAAGAAAATGCAAGAATAGTTGTTATGTCTGCCACCTGAAGGAGAAATACTATAAGACTTAGCATCCTTAGCATCTAGAATTAAAATAATCTTATTGCTTTTTTTCTTTTAAATAACATTTTAATTTCTTGAGAACACTTTTGTTTCAGTGATCAATGATATGAATTCTGATTTTGGCTATGAATTCTGATTTTGGCTTACTTATGTCATGTGTATCCTGATAGTACTGTGCAATATAATATTGATTGTATATGCATGTTTGATATAAATTATATTCAATTAGATTCATTCAGTATGGGCATGAATGAAAATTCAAAGAACATTCATATATCACATTATATGACTTTTGAAGAGAGAAACTTTGAAGGAAAAAATAAGAAAAAAAGAGGATCTTGTTAAACCCACAAAGGCAAGTTAAGCAAAAATTAGAGCAATAAAAGTGAGAAAAATTCAATGAGAAAATACAAAAGGACTAACTAATAACAAGAGTTGTATCATGTAATGTAATAAATGTTCTTATTTTTTCCCAAATGAATGAATAAAGTTGAATTTGAAATTTGTGTTCAAACATAGCATATTCGTATTTATTATATTGTATAAGTATGTGAATGGAAATACAAAACATAATGAAAGCTAAAAATTAGAGCAATGAGATAATTATTTTAGTTGCATTGTCTCCTCTTGTCACCCTCTATGATTCTATTCGTAATCCTCATGCTTTGTAAATTTAAATAGCTCAGTAACTTACATTGCAACTCATACCTTGTAGTTATCATCAATCATCAATACCAAACCTCATATTCTACTCAATAGTCCTTTGAAGCTATAAATCCCTCACCATGTCTAGCCTCCATTAAGAGCAAGACTAATCAAAATGACAGGCATGAAAGAAAACTGTCATAAACCAGGAGCAAAATGTAACTTTGGAGGCAAACATGTTAATTAGTTGGGGGGAAAAATAATGAGTTTGCACTCAAAGACTGAAGAGGGAATTCTAAAGTATAAGAGTAAGCAAAAGAATTCTAGGGGTAGGAAAAACAAGTAAAATACAAGCAATACATAATAATCTATCAATTACCTCAGTCATTAGGCCATGGACTCCAACCTTCAGCCTGGTCATCTGTCCAACAAATTATATCAAAAGCTCTAACATCAAAAGCATTCAATACTCAAATATGCAAGTTATTGACAAAGCACCTTATTCTCACACTTTAAGATTTGCAATATAACTCTACTCCACAAAAGATCATGCATAATATGCATACACTTGCATACATCTATTATGAAATACTTGCTTTCCATATACTCTGCTACTAACATTCAAAATTAGTTTTGTAAAAGTGCAGGTAAATGGTCCATAATACTCACATATGAAGCATATGAAAGAGTGAAAATAAAGGAGTGATACTGATGTTCAACGGGACTCTAGATTAGACGAATCCAATGAATCATGGACCTATTTAATAAAGAGGTGTCACTAACAGTTGTACTTGTAGAAGCCTTATCCCATGTAACCTTAAGAGGCTGGGTATGAGGCTCAAACTCCTCAGACTTAACATCCATCTCTATAGCCTTATCTGAAGCATTATCGACATTATCTGGGACATCACCTAGAGCCCCAGTAAGAAGAGAACCCACTCTCATAAACTGTGAAAGTAAAAGATAGTCATCAGTAATGAAGGAAAGAGTGATTAAGATCATACCTCAAATGGATTGATAAGAATCTGCTCTAAGTGATGCTTTTGAATGTACCTTTGATAGCTCTAAGAATGCATAAGTGATGAAGCATCACAATCCTTAGAGAGCCTCTCTCAACTCTTGACCAATGCAGAACATCACAACATCTAGGTCAACATAGGGTATAGAGTGCAATGATGAGGAGGTATAGTACAACAACAATGCAATCACCAGCCTAGAAAAGGGAAGAATGCACTTGAAACTTAAAACGAATGCACATTTGAAACCTCTTGGATCATGCAATAAGACTTCTAAATTTTAAACCTTTTTGAAGGGAATGTCAGGAAGAGGAATGAGCCCCCTTTGTCATAGCATTAAGGAGGATGACAGAAAGACAAACTTAGCCTTAGGCCATAACCTCAAGGGCAAAGTATCATGACACATATGACCTGAGACATCATCAACACAATAAAAAAGGAAGAGTACAAAAATAAAAGAGTTGCATTTAAAAAAAAAATTTATTTGCAAACAAACTCGACTAACTTATGGTATTTTATGCATGGAAAACAAAAGGGAATAAAGAAGGAGAAAGGAACCAACACGATAGTCAGAATGGGTAAGAAGGCAAACACCAATCGCTCATTAGAATATCACCCTGTGTGACAAACATCCTGATGAATGCTCAAGAGAAGTAACAAAACTCTATCCCTTTAGTTTCTACAATAAAGTACATCCTTAATAACAAAATTCATAAATTAAAAGTAAATTCAGCCACTTCACGAGATCATGTGCGAAAACTTATCTCATGAACTTTAATCTTAACAACTTTCTTTTATTAGCCCCACAGAGTTCAGATGTTCAGTTAATGGCTCTATGTTGAGAGTTTCTAAACTCTAATCAATCTAATGCTCGCTTTGCACCTAAACAAGGGGAAGAATATGCCAAAAAATAAAATCTATGGACCTAAAGCATAATTTTCTTGGATTTAAAAGTATCAATTCAGTCTTTTGAATAATAAATGTGCATCCAATCTACTCCAATTCTCAAAATGAGTATGAGTAAAAAATCCCTTGATGATATCCACGCTGAGTAATAAAGGAAAGGTGGGGGAATACTAAGAGGAGAGTGAAAATAAGAGCATGCGCAAAAGTCATTTCTAATGTACTTCAATGCTCAGAAATGAGTGAGAGTATTAATGTGAATCCTCTGGCGGTATCCACGTTGAGTAATATAAGAAAGGCAAGGCAATAGTTGGATAAGGAAGTAAAGCATATCACTAACTCAAAGACTGCTTTGATACTCAAAATTTAATCCATTTATGCTCAATTTCCATAAGTTTTTTCTTAGCTGATTCTCCTTGAATTTAGATGTGAAAGTTAGCTCTTCACTTGGTAAAATAATACACTCTCAGCATAAGGTGGTTAATGATATGTCTGACGTTTCGAATGGCAAATAAATGATAGTTATAAAAATCAAAATTAATGAGGTTCATTGAATGCACACTACTTTGTAACAAATTGATGAATTTGCTCAATACAGTGTACTTTTTGTATAATCATCATGCTAAAACTAACTTCAATAAGTCTTCAGGAGTTCCAAATCTAGAAGAAGACACACCCAACACGTGGAGTGAGTTAATCAGTAGAAATTCAAATCAATCGGCAGAGAAATTCAAATCAATTAACAAAAATTCAAAGTTAGTCAACAAAAATTCTAATCAGTTAGTACAAAGAATTCAAGCATTCATATCAAAATTGCGAGTACAAAGAATTCAAGCATTCATATCAAAATTGCGAGCAGCTATAGACTGTAACATCAAAGGCAATGTCATACATTGAATTTTGACTGCTCCCAAAAAGGTCCAGTAATGAAAACATCTCTCTGAATATGACAAGTGTCTGTTCATTTATACCACCTCTGAAGTGTGTCAAGAATTAAAAAAGCCCAAACTGCTCAAAATCAACCTCTGAATCATTAAATTTCACCCCAATTTCATGAATGATGAATTATCAGAATGATAAGTAGCTCATTTCGAGCAACCGTTGCTCAAAACGTGCAACTCGTCAGACCGGTGTTTGACTCATGAGATCGGAGTTCAACTTCGTGAAAATTGAAAGTCTATTTTAACAAAACGGATGTTGAAAACACGTTCATAAGCCCTTAAAACTTTTGGAAGTGACCACAGAATAGTGCACGTAACCCCGAGAAGTAGTGTGTGAGCAAATTTATAGCGCGTGATCACACTCGAACACATTTTGCTCACACGTGAAAATGGAAGCCAATTTTGATAAAAGGAACACTGGAAAAACATCTAGAAGGTCTAAAAACCTTTAAAAAAAACCCTTAAAACAGTATAAACAGAGCCCGAGAAGACCGCATGACGGGCGCAAGAGCGCGTGATCACGCGGTTAAGAGCATGATCACCCATCTAGGGCATGTGATCATGCATAATTTTGAGTGATCAAGTGCCCCAGGCCCATGATCACGCATTCTAGGGGTGTGATCACACGCCCCAGAGGCATGATCACGTGTCGTTTTCCCCACTTTTCATGCATTTCTAGGCATTTTTCTATAAATAAAGGTCTCTACCTCCCATTTTGACAGGGGTAGAGCTGGTGATGAAAAGGGAAGAGCCGAGGAGAGCCCAAAAAGCACACACACATTGAAACACTGTCAAATTGAAGACTCAAGTGTCCCAATTCACACACTTTTAGCCCACTTTCTACATCTTTCTTAGGATTTTTAGACCGATTTTAAACCAAACTCACCATCATATTTTTCAAAGCACACTTCAAAGGTATACGAATTTGTATTATAAGTGTCATTTTCAACCTCTCAATGAGAAAAGCTTGAAAATCCCGTGAAGCTAAAGCTTTAAAAACTCAAAAACAAGCTCAGTCTAATCTGAGGACCAAATAATCATTTTTTCACGTTTGTTTTACTATCTTGCATTTTATTTTATCACTGCCAGCAGTTGAGAAATTGTTGTTATTTGTGTGATGAGAATGGCAACTTGCATGCTAATTGAATAATCTCTACTTTGTTTTCCTCATAATAAATCATCATTTTGTATCAATATGCATTCAATATACACGAAAACTGACTTATCTAAGCTAAAGCTTCGATATTGTGGTCTAATTATGCAATCATTATTATTTAATATTTATTTTATCATTTAGAAATGCTTTATAATAATTCCTGCTACAACATAAACTATGTGCATCTGTTTAATCATTCATGATGCATCAATCATCTTTATTGTGCCTATATACTGTCCGAGTGGATGAATGGATAGAATTGCACATAGTTGTGTTAACCTCTGTTTTGTAGGTGTATTCTAGATTAGGACTAGATTCACATTTCTGCACTTTTTTTTCCGTCATATGTATTTACTATGAAAGCCTTGTAAATAATTATGTCAGATTTCTCGTACTTTCTGTTATTATTAACGTGCTTATGTGAATGCATTTATATCAACTGTCATTACCAAAACTAGGGTGTTGCCGTAGCCATATATTGAATATTAAAAAGAGATGTAGTAAAAATGTAAATGAGATCTCCGAGGCAGAATCTCTGCTGGGGACAATACTTGTTGAGTGACCCAATGTCGTCCCTTTCATCTTTTCCTGATTTTCTAAAAACAAGGTGGCAACTCCAAACACAAAGTGTCTCGCATCCCCTCGAGACCAATCGATTACCCCTATCCCGTAAATAGAATGGATGCCCTATTTGACAAAGTTGCCATGTCCCTCAGAATCACTCCATTTAAATAAAAAATAGAAAGGGCGCTCATAGTAGTGACTCCACTGGGAACTCTAGCTAGAGAGATCAATTTGAAAATGACTATTTCTCATTACTTAACACTCAATCATGTGGAGCCCTTCACCATTGCATTTGCACTACATAATCACACATGCACCCTTAGTCCCTATCAGCCGACAATGATTGAAAGTGGTCCACTATGGTTCCATATGAGTAATAGGGTGACCGATTTGGATTTGTCACTTTTAGCAATTACTCATGGTTTCACCATACTCATTTGACTAGAGTCTGTGACCCAAGTCCTTAAGGGGGGGGGGGGGGGGCGAGTTATCAAAAGAATGCTAGACTCACTGACCATAGTCCATAATCCTAGTCATGGGGGGGCATTCTCACTAAAGGAGCCCTTAGCCTTATACCCTCGACTCAGCCCATGTAAATAAACAAATAGAAATCTACACTACGATCCCACCAAGCTTTGTATGCTAAGCCCTGATGCTTTCCGTTTGACCTGACATTCATAAATGCTATGATACTTTTAGTTTCTATCACCAATTGACATCATTACGTCCATTCTCATAGACTGCTCATACTTATACTATGTGATCCTTATTTACCTTGCATAAGCCATATGTGCAAGGAATGATAAGAATCATTCACCTCAATATGAATAGCCTGTGAGAACTGGCGAATAGTGACATCTTTCAATAACGGATCCTACGAGCGTCATCCATTTGTCCTCGTCAGATCAAATAAATGGGTCAAGAATTCGATTAGATTGCAGACATTTGTGTTGAAAGAATCAAATCATAAACTCTCAAACAATACTTTCATGCCTCTTAGTAAATGTATCGAATATCGATATGGGGATATGAAACTGGACCCCTCTTGTTGACTATAGTCCTTACACATACCCTACACACGTGGGCGTGTAAGGACTATAGACGTCATTTGTGACCCAATGACTGGTCCTCATATTGATATTATACGCTTACCTCGATTGCATTTGAGCATCATTCCTTAGTTTACCTCTTGATTCTCATCAAAACAAATTGAAACAGCCTAGTTTGAGAGCAGAACCATAAGTCCCCTACTGACTATTGGGTCAAAACCCACCTAGGAAAGAGATTCAATAACCTCGTGGAGTGATAAGGTTGGAAGCAAGAGCTTGCTTATGATTGGTTTATTCCTTGTGCAGGAAAAGCTAACAATTTCTTACATAATCATGCATACATGACATACATATAGACAACATATACTAAACATGTCTTTTTGCAGCCATCTGCATCCATCTTAATAAGACTATGCATGAGCACGTCATGCATACATGTTATTCGTATTCTTTTGTAGGCACATATCATGCATGCACCATTCATCATTTTTTATTCTATCTCACTAATGTGTAGTAAACCAAATCTTAACATGAGTGACCAAAAGCTCGAGTCTTCTCACCAGAATTATAGGAAAATGAAAGCAACGATTCAAAGCCTACTCGAAGATGGCACCATAGTCAAAAACCTCCAAGCCCAAACAAGTCTCACTAGACATTTTCTACACTAGCTTGACAAGTGTAGACGGCGGGGTTTAGCACGCGCCCAAGTTTATTGCAACTGCGACACTGTTTGAGCTCAGGGCTCTAGGGAACACACTAACCATTGTCACAAAGACATGGCGTGGAGATGAGGAGTCGCCACCTAGGGTAATAATTGGGACAAATTGAAAGTGGTGGTAACTCGATTCTCTAATACAAGCTAGCACCAAAACCAGGAGCTCTGGATACGGAATACCAACTTCTTTTAGTCTTGTGTTCATTTAGATTTATTTTATTAATTATTATCTTATTCCCTAATTACATGCAATTTCAATAAACCCTAATTCGAACATCCATCTAACCCTAAGGCAACCAATCAATGAAAAAGCACATAAAAAATGCATTCAAAATATAATGTCCCTAAATCTAAACTATATTTTAATTTAAGTTAACTAAATCTACATATTTTATTTTACAAATGAAAATGAAACTAAAAATGGGCCTACATTTTGATTAATTAGTGAACTTAAATCTATTATTTTTAATTCTAAGAGTGGGCCTAAATCTATTAAATTTTAAAGAAAAATGAAATTAATTAGTGGGCCTAATTCTAATTATTTTAATTCTAAAGAAAGTGGACCTAAGTCTACAAATTATGAAAGGGGTTTTATTAATGGGCTAAGTCTAAATTAATTTTATTTACTCAAAATGGGCCTAAAATCTAAATCAACCTAATGGGCCTAAATTAATTAATTAAATCTAAAATCTAAATTAATTAATTAATTAAGCCTAAAATCTAATTTTAAAAAGGTTAAATTCCAAGGTGGGCCTAAAGTCCAAAGTAAATAAAAAAATAAGCCCAAAAACAAATAAAATAAAATACAATAAAAAAACAAATAACACAACAAATATATCACGTGACTTTTTCTAACCCTAATTTTCATTCCATGCAACCTAAAATTAATCTACAGCCGTCATTGATTTTGATTGAATTACTAGGTGAAATCCTAATTTACTAACCAATTCAGAAACACACACACGTATATTTTTTACTATTCCCACTATTGGGGGGCTATTACAATAGTCTACTGAACAACAAAATTAAATACAACTAAAAATAAAATGAAATCATAAAAACTATATTTAAATACACGATTTAATCCATGGCATTCCATGGATCTTCATGGATCTTGTTCACCAACACAGATTCA
>CATIWM010240177.1:0-10123 GCA_949671775.1 Mallotus repandus
TCGGAGGTCACATTAGCCAAAAGCGTGCTTAACTCCATTTTGATTTGCATATTAGTCCTAGCTTATACACACTTAAATAAACATGTTAAATGCTCAAAATTAAGATTGTTAAGATCAAAATCAATATTGATTATTGCTAAGGTCAACAGTCTTTATGTTTGTTGTGTGTTTAAGGCTACATTCATGCTATGAACATATGAAATATTAAGTATTGTTTGCAAGTTTACATTTATTTGCACTTATCTTAAAGTTACTTAGAATTTAAGGAATATGTAGGTTGTTGTATGCCTATGAAGAGACGAAATATCTTTAAAGAGACGTCACCCTTTTATGTTGATGCAACACGAAATTGCCTCTTATCCAGGAGGTGTCACTGCTTCAACAAAGTTGAGCTTGAGTTGGCTTGAATTTGTAACTTTCATTTCGTATGATTCTAGTTTTCCATGTGTTTATTACATGTTATATCCTCAATTTTATATGTAATTATCATGATATTAGGTTTAAGTAAGTGTTGATTTATGTTCAAATGAGTACTTATGTCTATTTTGTACAAATTTAACTTGGTTTCTTTTTGTTGGTGGTAATTATTGTTTTGTGAGAAAGAACTAATTCTTGTTTATTGCAGGGATTTTAGGATGATTTTAATCACCAAGCATTTGCTCCCTTAATTGGTTCTTGAGAGGATTTACTTTTAATTCATTGTTATTCTAATTATATAAAGTGTTGTAATCCCTAATCCCTTCCCCATTTATTTAAATCTATTTTGTGAATTATTTATGATCAATATTGGGTTTATAAGTATGAAATGGGACTAATGTGCAAATATGGACTAAAGTGTAAAATACTGTAATTGATTAAAATAATTACAATTTGCATGTTAAATAAGGAAATAATCTAATAATCAAAGGTAATAAAATATAAAACATACACGGAGGCCAATCGCAAGGTTAGGTGGGCATTCTAAAAGCCCATACCCAATTTTCAAACCTGATCTCTGATGACTGCTTCTGGGAACCTCTGTGGAATCTAGTTATTATACTGTATGTCCCATCTTTCATCCAGATGGTGACTCTATCTTTATTATAGGCCACAAGCCTATTATATATTTTCTAGTGGGCCTTGAGCTCACACAATGCCGTGGTCGCCAAACACTTAGGCATGCGTTAGACCCCACCACCTACAGTGGTGACTCCACTGGGGATAGAGAAACTGATTCCAGTGTTTTGTAATTTATCATCTTTGATTATTTCCTTATTTCCTATACATTTCTTGCATTCACGACACTTTTCACGCAGTGAGCACAACAGTCCCAAAATAAATCGACAATAACCATTACTTTGCTACCTACATTTCACTTAAACCTGGTGGTGGAGTGTTTGATTATTGACACTCATAGCATGTACTTATCCATGTCATATGGACCCTTGAGTGGGGAGACGTAACAGATGTATATAACTGTGGGAGCCAAAGCTTATTACCCAAAACTCAACCCATGTAATGACTTAGTAATTTCCCTTAGGATTTTTTTCCAAATGCATGTGTTTTATGCCATTTAGTAATACTTATAATAAAGCCCAAGCCCATTGCTGATGGACTACGCCAAGTTGGACCTTTAAGGCCCATTATGGCCCATTAAGGTGGACTTTGGTTTTATTCAAAAGAATTGCTACTTATTTGTATCGTCTTGAGAGTTTTATTACATACATCAATTTTATTATCGCCTATTGATAATCAAAATCATCCAATAATCCTAGGATAAGAAACTCACCATTGAACACGTGTGCGGAAGAAATAAGGGTGGAGTTATCGTTTGAAGAGCTTTGTTATGTGTTATATGTAAATAGAATATTTGTTTACCTTTTTATTTTAGCATTAATAAGACCCTACATATCATGCATACAGGTCATGCATGTTTCTAATCAATGGTGGCTGCAGATATAGATCCGCATCAATCTTCTGCATGGGTACAATCTGACACCGGCAGATTAATTAGAATATTTAAAGAGACAGAAATGGCAGGATTTGATCCTGAAGCCCTTGGGGAGAAATTAAAAGTAGATATTATTGAACAAACCCGTACAATCATGCAGGAAATGATGACAGAAGTGAGAAGACTGGATAGACAAGAGCCACCAGCACCTCAGCCCCCACCATTTAATTTGGACGTTGAAAACTCTGAAAGACGGGAAATAGAGGATAACCAAGAGACTCTGTTAGCAGAACCGGTGACCCAAAGAATGTGGATACTTCAGGAGGTGTGGAAAAGATCGATTGGGCCAAAAGCATGAGCAAGACCATGGCTTAAATTCAAATGATGATGAAAGAAAAGGGGATCGATTCCCCGATGGATTACACTAATTTGGATTTAGATGAAGATGTTGATCCTTTACCTCAAAAGTATAAGTTTCTTGACATAAAGAAATATTTTGGGACTGATGATTGTCACTTGTACCTGAAGCAGTATGTGACCTATATAAGGGTGACAAAATTAACCAAGCCTCAGATTGTTAAACAGTTCCCCTTATCTTTAGAAGGTGCTTCGATCCGTTGGTGCTACACCCTGGAGCCACATATGCAGAGTGATTGGAAAGAACTTTGTGCTATATTCATTAAGTAGTATGGTCTAAATAACCTAATGGAGGTATCTCTAAAGGATTTTCAAAATATGAAACAGAAGTTCAACGAGTCCTTTGCTGAGTATTTAACTAGATAGAGGGGAAAACTCTCACAGAAGAAACACAGACCAGTAGAATCTGATCAATTAACCATAGTGATGGAAGGTTGTGTTCCATTACTTTTCAGGAAGCTGAGGGATCTCAGGATTATGAATTTTGAGGAGTTAGATAGATTTAGGGTACACAAAGAGTCAGAATTAGAGCAGGATAAGAAATTCTTTAGCGAAAGATCTGTAGGCAGAGAGGGGACAGGGTCCAGTAGTGGGATTGGACCAAGTAATAATATGCAGATCAATGCCATAGAACAACCCCGAAGATTTTCTAATATGGGAAGACCTCTTTCCAAAGTCCTGGAGAAGTTGATTGAGAATAAAATGATACAACCTTTACCTCAGAGACCACCTTTCCCAAATGCCGACCCAAAACTATATTGTAAGTATCATCAAACCATTGAACATACCACTGATGGTTGCATTCATCTGAAACATGAGGTTCAAGATTTTATCAATTTAGGCAAGATCACTAACCCTGAAACCAAGAAACCCAACACTTGAAACAACCCTTTACCCAATTATCGTAATATGCCACCACTAAATCCACGCATTCTATTGATCAACACTGGCTTAACGGAGGAATAAGTCTTTAATTTCTTTATTGATGCCACAATCACATCCCAAAAACCTAAAACAAAAGACTTGAATATGAACCAGTAGCCTATGGAATTTAATGTGATTATTTTGGACATTTAGAGTTTTGATGATGAAGAAGAGGGATGGGTTGATCTGTGGAAGGATGATGAAGAAAGAAAGATCCAGCATGCTAGAAAGGGTGAGGAAAAGGAAGAGGAAGTGAAAACTATTGAGCCAGAAAAAGAAAAAGTAGACTCAGAAAAAGAAGAAAAGAAGAATGAGAAATCTGTTGAAGCCAAGAGAGATAAGAAGACTCTTGCTAGTGTTTGGGAGCTATTGATGCCCTCCAAAGCCCATCGAGAGGCACTGGTTATGGCCCTTGATCATAAGAAGATCCCTACAACTCATACTCCCAGTCAAATGGTGGACTCACTGACAGAAAAGCACTCAAGGGTAATTATTTTTACAGATGATGACCTACCCTTGGAGGGCAAAGACCACAGTAAAGCTTTGTTCATAATGGCCGAGGTGAAGGGGGAAATAACTTATTGTGTGATGGTGGATAATGAATCTGCTATCAATGTGTGCCCTTTAAAAATTCTACCTAAGTTGGGACTAGCAATGTTTGATTTGAAGCCATATGAGGTAGTCATCAAGGCCTATGATGACATGAAAAGGCTTGTTGAAGGAACCTTCAGGGCGTTGGTCAAGACAGAACCCATTAAGGTTTAGGTTAACTTGCATGTCATTGACATCCCCGTCACCTTTATTGTGTTATTAGGGAGACCATAGTTTCACTCGTTGGGAGGAGTGTCGTCAACTGTGAACCAGAAGATTAAGTTTTTGTATAAAGGGAGAGTAGTCATTATAACAGTGAATATTGCAGTTGTTGTTGTTGCTTTGAAACTAACTCCCTATGAAATTTTAGTCAGCCCAAGCTTTGAGGTCTGCATGATCTATGAGGATGAATTGAATCTGAAAATAGCAAGCATGATGAAAAATATGAACTTCATGCCCGAAATGGGATTAGGGAAGAACCAGCAAGGCCCACTAAAGTTTGTGGAGCCAGAGGTCCCTATATTAAAGTACGAATTAGGGTATCAAAATTCTAGAAGCTTAAAGGCTAAGGCTAAATAGAGGAAAGCACCGTGGGAGTCATTTATGGAAGAAGGCGCCAATTACCCATATACTGACAATCTTGAACCATTGATGATTGTTGAAAACTTGGTCACCGGGTTTGAAATCTTCACTGAACAAGTGAATGGGACCAAAGAATTTACTGTTAAGGAATCGATGGTGGAGGAACTGATGCTAACTCCAGAGCCGAAAAAGGATATCTCTATGGCGGAGTTGAAGGACGCTGTGGATCCAGAAGGGGAGCGTGACTTCGAGTCCTTTATCTTTAATTCTATCATAGATGTTTTCTATGATGATCTTGATATTTCTCTAGCAAACATGTTTGAGACTGATGATCTTTTCTTTTCAAAAGTTGATACAATAAGATCTGACTTTGCTTATTTGTGTGATGTGTTTCCTAATGGTTATTATGTATATGATGATCACTTCATGTATATGTTTACCATTAATTCAATACAAACTGAATCATTTAATTTAGGCATATGTACCCTAAGAATACACTTATTACTTCTAATTTGACTCCTGATGAGAGAATAAAAATGGAAGAAACGTTAAGAAAAAGATAGAAAGTATGTTCTTGGGGTTATGAGGATATGCATGGGATTGACAAGGAAATTGCAGAATATAAGATCCTTATGTACCTTTATATTACACCGGTAAAGCAAAAGAAGAGAATATTGTGGCCGGAATGGGCTCTTTTGATTAAAGAATAAGTGGAGAAGTAGTTGAAAGTGAAGTTCTTGGAGGTAGTGGATGACACCTAGTGGCTAGCCAACATAGTGCTGGTTCCTAAAAAAGATGGAAGGGTCAGAATGTGCGTAGACTATAGGGACTTGAACAAAGCTTTCTCGAAAGATGACTTCCCCTTATCACATATTGACACCTTAGTCGATAGTGCAACATCCAATGTAATGTACTTTTATGGATGGTTTCTTTGGATATAACCACATTATGATGGCAATGATTGACAAGCTGAAAACTTCTTTCACCACTGAATGGGTGGGTCTACTATTATTCAGTAATGCTATTTGGGTTGAAAAATGTTGGCGCTACTTATCAAAGGATGGCTACCACTCTGCTGCAGATATGGTCCACAAGGAAATATAAGTATACATGGATGACATGATGGTAAAGTCTCAAAAAGTTCCTAGCCAGGGCTAAAAAATATAATCTTAGATTAAACCCAAAGAAGTGTGTTTTTGGGGTAACCTCTGGAAAGCTACTAGGACATATCATCAGTCAGAAAGGAATAGAGGTGGATCCGGATAAGGTTAAAGCAATCCGAGAGATGCCTGCACCAAAGAACGAGAAAGAAGTCAGAGGGTTTATTAGGAAATTGTAATACATTAGCAGGTTCATAGCTAAGCTTACTCCATCTGTGAACTGATCTTCAAGCTCCTAAGAAAGAATCAACTAGTCATCTAGGATGACAAATGTTAGCAAGGTTTTGAAACTATTAAGAATTATCTGATGAATCCTCTAGTGTTACAACCGCCGAAACCAGGTAAACTTCTAATCATTTATCTAGCAATCAAAAGAGAAGAGATAGGTGCAATGTTAGTTCAAGAAGACGATGGAAAGGTCAAACATGCATTGTATTACTTGAGCAAGAAGCTCCTATCCTATGAAGCCAACTACAATTTAGTGGAAAAGACATGTTTGGATGTGATTTGGGCAACAAAGAAGCTCTGGCATTACTTCCAATCTTACAGAGTTCAAGTGGTTTCTAAACACAATCCCTTGAGGTATTTCTAGCAAACTCCATCACTTATAAAAAAATTAGCTAGATGGTTGGTCCAGCTCACTGAGTTCGACATAAACTATATGGCAAAGAAAGTGGTAAAAGGAAGAGCTGTAGCAGATTTCTTAGCTCAAAATCCCATGGGTGATGAACAAGAATGAGAGTTAGAATTTTTATACGAGTGTCTGGGGGCAATAGAAATCCAAACATGGAAAATATGCTTCGATGAATAGGTCAATAACAAAGGGGCAGGCATTGGTATAATTCTAATCTCACTAGAAGGAGAGATGATTCCAATGGTAAAAAGATTGGAATTTGAAGTCACCAATAACTAAGCTGAATATAAATCCTGAATCCCTTATTATGAGGAGTTAAGGGTAATGCCAATCGACCACAGAGAAATCATGATTCTACAATTTACAGCAGTATTTAGAAACGGGATAGTTTCCTTAAGATGCTGATAGGAAAGAAAGGATGTCTCTCAGGATGTTGTCTCATCAATTTATCAGCCATAATAGAATGTTGTATAAGAGAGCACCAACTAGAGTGCATTTGAGATGCGTGGATAAAGATGAAGCCCAAAGACTTATGGAAGTAGTTCATGAAGGAGTATGTGGTCCGCATATGAATGGAATAGTTTGGCTAAGAAAATATCGTATTAAGGCTACTTTTGGCTAACAATGGAGATGGACCGCGTGAAGTTTATGAAAAAGTGTCATAACTGCCAAGCATATTGCGATCTTAGTCATTTACCCTCCATGGAACTTCAGAGGATGACTTCTCCCTGGCCGTTTGCAATATGGGGAATTGACATCATAGGAAAGATAAGGCCAAAAGCATCAAATAGTCATCATTACATTATGGTTGCCATTGACTATTTCTCTGAGTGGGTTGAGGCAGAATCGTAAGCCACTGTCTGATCAAAACAGATGGCAAGGTTCATTGAAAGAAATATAATTTATAGATACAGATTGCCTCTTCATGTTGTCACTGATAATGGTGTTCAGTTCCGAATAGAAATAGCAGCTTTGCTAAAAGAATACAAGATTGAGCATCATAGATCATCTCCGTACAAACCGTAAATGAATAGTGCAGTAGAAGGTACGAATAAGAATGTGAAGAGGATATTGTCTAAGATGATGGAAAACTACCAGGATTGGTCAGATTATCTACAATTTGCATTGTGGAGATATAGAACTACTGCTAGAACATTAACCGATGTAACTCCGTATTCTTTGGTATATGGGTGTGAAGTAGTATTACCAATGGAGGTGGAAATTTAGTCCATGCGGGTTCTTTTAGAATCCAGAATCCCTGAATATCAATGGGTAAAAAGCCGATTTTCACAACTAACATTCTTAGACAAGAGAAGGGTAAAAGCCATGTATCACTCTCAGCTATATCAGAAGAAAATAGCTCGATCATATAATAAGAAGATTAAGCCTGGCAAGATTAAAAAGGGTTATTTAGTCTTAAAGCTGACTAGGCTAGTCATGACAAATCCACAGGAAAATTCAAGCCGAATTGGGAAGGTCTTTATTTGGTTAAGAAGCTACTTTCCAAAGGCGCTGCTATCCTGTCTAATGATCTCCCATCAACCTAAACAAGCTAAATAAGTACTTTCTGTGAAGTCTGGCTACGGAGAAGTAAGAGACAGAAAAGTGAAAAATTAAAAAGTCCTACTAGATTGAAAACCTTGAAAAAGGTGGTCCAGGTAAAAATGTATAACCTGTAAAAGGAGAGAGAGAGAGAGAGAGAGAGACAAAAATAGTTATTTGTAAAACTTGCAAGGGAAAGCCAATTAATGACAGAGGTTGTTTTAGAAGCAAAAATGTATAACCACCTTATGCTTAAATTAAATGGAATGGATTGCCTTTATTACTATTGAACATTGCATTAAGTATTCATTACAAACTGTTTAGCCAAAAAGGAAATTCCATCCAACAAAAAGAAAATAAAGATTAAGTTATATAAACTAATTTTGCCTTCTTTTCTTTAGCTGAACACTCGATGTTTACAATTCTCTTGTTCTTTTATTTTTTACAAATTCATCATATTATGTCTGTTGCAACTGAATCCACTCCTTATACTGATCATCAGTGGATAGATCTCCATTATAGTAGTTGAAGTGCCTCAGAATGGTCCTGCGAGGACAGGTTTCTACCAAATTATCAAGAAAATTATGAGAAAGAGACCCTGGCTCGAACTAATGAGCTAGTCCCATGACCAACTATTTCTATCCATATTGCCTACAAAATTGAGCAGGATTATAGAAAGTAGCAAAATGAAGGCCGGCTACGGGAACACAGTAGGTGTAAGAAAGGATGGTCATGTGCTGCAATCTCTACCAAGTGCACATCCACTAGATCAGAGTATCAAAGAGTATAGATAGCCAACTCTGTATATCTTTCAAAATAGGGGAAAGACTTTGGGTATGAAAATACCTAGCCTTGTAATGTGCAATGTCTCTGGGAGGCTCCAACAACCTCAGCTTTTCATAAAACCATTCCTGAAAGTAGTAAATGGGTAAAAATGATAGTAAAGCAAAAAATGGAGAAAAAAGGGAAAGGAAAGCTGACCTCCAATAGTAGTGGACTCCCAAAAAATCGCTTAGTCTCTAGAAAGTTGTCTAATCCGATGACAGTTTTTGCTAGGATGAGAGGAAAGGGATTCAGACCTGCCTCCACTTGATTGAGAATGTGCAGGACTTTTAAATCACAATTGCCATAAGGGTAAACTATCAAGAATCGAGCATATAGATAGAAAGCCATCATTCGAGGCCAATATACTTCTTTGTTATCCAAAAATACTATAACTTCTAGAAGAGAATTGATCAGAATCTCAATGTCGAGATGAAGAGAAGATTAGGGGGAAAAGTTTAACATTCTAGCCATTTGGTATTGGATCAAATGTAAATCCAGGGTTTTGATCGAAAGAACTATAATCTGACAAGCAGAATCCATTGAAGAACCTAAGATAGCTTCAAATTCCTCTAGCAGCGGGCATAGCTCTACTATGTTGAATCTGAAGATATGTTTCTGAGGATCCTAAAATTGAGCAAGAACATAGAGGAATGAGAAATTAATCTTTCTAGCATGCATAAATAGGAAAGTCAATAGGTAAAATGGCTTCAATCTTGCCAATGAACCACTGTCCAAGCATTTCAGGATCAATTACAGCTGTTTCAACCTTCTTTCAGTCATCTTAGGAGGTTGGGATTCTATCCAGAAAGAGAAAATAGAGAAAAATCACATAAAGTGGAAATTGGGAATTTAGAAGAGAGTTAGGGATTTAAATAATTGCAGAGTGCTACTGTAGAGGCATTTGTCTCTACGAACAGGCGTTGCCTCTACCTGTTGAGGTGACTCCCTGTTGCCTCTTCTCCAAGAGGTGACGCCCCAATGCAGAGGCGTCTTCAACAAATAGAGAATATTTAATTTTTGCTATGTTTGCTGAAACATTGACATTATAAGTCAAGTTTTAGTTATTATACACTACAAGATTATGGCAATTTAGCGACGAAAAATTCCGTCGCTAAATAACTTAGCGACGGATTTGCGACGATAAAATTTCCGTTGGTAAAATGCTCCTCGCTAAATTTTAGCGACGGAAATTGAAAATCCGTCGCTAATTTAGCGATGAAAATTACTAATCTGTCGCTAAATTTTAGCGACATAATTTTTCCATCGCTATATTAGCAACGGATTTTAAATTTTCGTCGCTGATTTAGCGACGGAAATTGAAAATCCGTCGCTAAAATTAGCGACGGATTAACTATATTTCCGTCGCTACAGTGGTCGATTTTCCATATTATGATGTTCTTTTTGCGACGAAAAATTTCGTCGCTAAATTTTAAATCCGTCGCTAATGATCAAATTTTACTATTTAAATAAATATTAATTATAAGAATTTATATGTAATATATATTTAATGAAAATAGA
>CATIWM010240186.1:0-18481 GCA_949671775.1 Mallotus repandus
ACTAATACTATAAATATAATTTTTACTTTTATTAGTATCAATAATAAAAATAATAATTTTTTGATATATTTCATAATTTTTTTTGTTATTTTTATTGAAAAAATAATTATTGAATGCTATGGGTAATTTTTACTTTAATTAGTTTAATTTATTAATTCTAAATAATTATTGAATACTATGGGTAATTTTTAGTTTAATTAGCTTAATTTTATTCTAAATATTGGTAAGTTTCAAAATTAAAAAAAAATTATTATTTAGAATATAAAATTAAATTATTTAAAATATACAAATTAAAATAAATATATACTATCAAATTATATTATAGGTACCTTTTATAATATAATAAATAAGTGAAAAAATTATTGAAAAAAATTTAAAAAAAGACAGAAATCGCAGACTTTAGAAGATGAAAATACGGAGCAAATTTTAGTACATAAATCAAAAGTAAACAAATAAAAGTGAAAGAAAAAAATTAGCTAGGACGCGAGTGAAATTCCAACAATTGACTAGGACATCATATGAAATTTTCTCTTTATTTTTTTAATTGATTATCCGACTATGTTTGAAGGTAATTAAGTAATTTAAAATAAAAATTATCTTGGAACAATCTACAACCTATCATTATCTTTTCCAATATATACTCTATTTAATACTGAATTCATGTTATTTTATTAAAAATGAATTTTTTTATGTTATATAAAATATATATTTAGTTCGAGATATATTATTCTATACAATGCCAATATTGCAGCAAGATAGGTTAACTTGCATACAAATCAGTATGATATAGTTTTAATCAAGTGCAATTCAAAATTTTCAAGTTGAGAAAAAAAATAATAATCATAAATTATTCTATACAATGCCAATATTGCAGCAAGATAGGTTAACTTGCAAACAAATCAGTATGATATAGTTTTAATCAAGTGCAATTCAAAATTTTCAAGTTGAGAAAAAAAAAATAATCATAAAAATCAATAATAATTTTTCAAAAGTATATTATCTTTTTTAGTATTGTTTAAATAAAGCAATATACTTAGAACCTTGAAATCTTCTAATTTCGTACCAACTTTCCACAACCATTATGTCAAAGCACTATCATTAAATTACAATTCTTCTTTTTTTTTTTTTGACATTATAAATTGTTGGTAGAAAATTGAGAGAAAAGACACGATAAAATAATGAACTATTTAATAAGAAATGATTTAACAAAAATACAATGAAAAAAATATTATTGTTTGTTATCTTAAATGATCAATGTCAAATTTTTAATCAAAACAACAACCAAGCCTTGAATTAAGAAGAGTTTTAATGACTTATAATGAAGGGGTTTAAAAATGGATCAGTTATTGCAATTTAATGCCTTATTTAACATATCATTTTATACAATTTTTTCACTTTTTTAATAATCTCATCTTTTAATTTTTTTCATTTTGTAAAATTTATAAAATATTGAAGGGCACAAAAATTAAAAACATTACTTTCAAAAAGAGAAAGAGGAGAAAGAGGAGTCATCTATGATACTCCAAAATTGGTATATATAAATTAATAGTTGTTTTCCATTTAATATCTAACTTATAGATATTTGGTAAGATTCAAAAATTAATAATCAATAGTTGTTTTAACTTTATCAACTTTCGTTTTTATACGCTATGTTTTCAATTTTTTCCATGGATGGTAGCTGATTTGAATTTCTTTATATTTGAACTGTATATTTTAATTAAAAATAATTAATAATAAAATAATTTTTATATTAAATTTATATTGTTTGAGCCCATATTAAATTCTAGATTAAAAATATTTAGAGCTCATCAATTTTAAAGCTTAAAAGTCCAAATAAAAATTATAAAGCCCAATTTATAAAAATTTGCTGAGTAAGGAGTTGAGAGAAGATTTTAGAGGTGACTGTTTAGAGATAGCTTGAAGAAAAAGGCATCGCTGGTGTTACAATAATTTACGTTAATTTATTTTACCCAAAACAGAAAACTTTTGAGTTGTAAAATTTATTTGGAAAATAAATTCTCCAAGTATAAAAGGCGCAGAATGATTAGGAAAGAGGGGACGAGCAATCATCAACAATCAATCATCATCAATCATAGCCAATCATTCAATAAGTCTCTCAGGTCATCAATGTTATCATTAGCAAATTTTTATCTTTTAGTTTAGAATTTTTGTTCACAGAAAAATTTTCTTTTAAAGCAAAGTTTGTCTGTCAAATTTACATTAAGTAAATACAATTTTTCTTTCATCAGTCCCAGACTCAATTTATTATTCAATTTTGTGATAATCTCTTCGAAATCCAAATAAATTGTAGTAAAAATATTTAGGGATTCACATTCTATTTAAAAAAAGTCAGTATATATTAAGGATTGAACTCCTCTGACACGCTCCAATTTATCTGGAACCAAAAACAGCCAACACATACAATTTTTTTATAGTTCATAAAGCAATAAAATATCATACTAAATTATGGTTAATAGTTAAAAAATTTATACTATTATATTTATAATTTTCTAAAATATTATATTGGTGGAGTTTGAAGTTTAAAAGTTGTCACGATCCGAACTGAAGGTACGTGACCGGCACTAGAGAATGGGGATACATAAAGTAACCGAAATCTATAGTAAGCCTTAGAAATTTTTTGCGAAATAAAAACAATGCACTTAACAATAAAATCATAATAAATGCACAATACCAAAAATACAAAACAATATTCTTCAAATACAACAACATTTCAAGACAGGTAAAATCAGAATACCGTTAATACATATTCTTTGAATTAATTACTATGGTATCTAGAATTCAGTTGCACAATATGCAAATCAAATCAATATATATAGTGCAGCTGGTAAAAAACGAACTCGGCGCAAACTGTGAATACTAGCAGAATGATTGTAAGGTCCTAAAAAAAATAAGTTGAGAGGAATCAGACCTCACTGAGTGAATCAATTTTATAAAATGCATGCTGTTTTAAAATTATTTGTTAAAATCTTTTTTAAAATAAAATAGAATAAAATAATTATAATTATTAAAATAATTTATTTTTCTCGATAATATTTATATAAAATATTTTTAAAACTTGTTAAATCAATTTAATATGAAATTTTCGTACGAAAATATATAAAATAATTATTCTAGTGGGACAACCTGGTAGAACACATAAACCATTATTCTAATAGCCTTTCGGCTCTCTTTAATCCAAGTGACTGTCGTCCTGAGAGCAAGCTCAACCGAGTTACTGCCACAGTCATTTTACTTATTTTATATTGATGTCCCGAGAGCAAGCTCAACCAAGTTACATCCCTTTTTTCTGCCCGAGAGCACTAGCTCCACCGAGCTCTAATCATTTACTCTTGCTCGAGGGTACACACTTTTCCGAGCCTAATTCACATTTTAACATATATACCGAGATTTTACCCATGTGCATGTGGTCCTAGTGACATCCACTAGGTAGCACGTTCTACCTGCAAATCAATTCGAATTGTAAATAATTAAATAAAATAAATAAATCATTAAATAATGAATAAATAAATGATTAAATAAATAAATAAAACATAACGAAATAATTTTTTCTAAACATACTTTCAATTACTATTCATAAATATAGAAGAAATGATCATGCATATGACAATATACATATATTCATAAATCAATCATATAATCATTTCTTTATTATTTTTAATTACTTGAAAATATAATGAAAACACGCGCAACACACATTTTATAAAATTAACTCACAAGTTGAGCGTGTCGGGCGTCGTATTTTTTGTTGCCCTGGCACTACAGCTCGAGTCCCAGAATTCTCTAAAATAAAAAATATTTATTTAAAATATGCTCGTAAAATAAAATAAAATAAATAAATTCATGAAAATTCTCGGAATTATGAAAACTATAGGATTGACGAAACTGACTCGACCAAAGATACAACTCAACTAAAACTAGAAATTCGACACAGGCCGATGTCACATTTTACGAGAATTCTACCAAAAATTCGACAGGATCTGCTTTGTAAAACGGACATCTCTCTACTAAAAGTAGAGTCGTTCCTACACGAAAACATACTTCGAATATTCTCAAAGCACCAAATCTCAGGTTTGGGCCCCTTAACTATACTAAATGCCCAACCGAAAACTAATTTCACAACAACCAATAAAATAATATAATTTTTAATAAATCACCAAAAATTATAAAATCTCATTTAAATACCATAAATTAATTTATTTCCATAATGAAACATAAAACATATTTATTTTCAAATAAATAGTAAAATTCTAGTTTATACTTAAATTTTCGTCAATAAACATACATAATTCAAATCTTACAATTAAATTAACATTAATTTCAAATAATCATTTAGATTACTTAAATACATTATAAAGTTAGCAAATAACTCATTTAAGCTTAAAAATAATAAATAAACCTATTATTTATATATTTTTCTGAAAATTACTAATAATTAGCTAAAAATAGGAAATAATTCATAAAAATTATTTTAATACTATTTATTACTCAAATACTGTCTAAAACATAATAATTAATAATAATTTCAACTAAAATATAAAAATTACTAATTTATACTAATTTTTTCAAAAATTTATTTTTCACATAACATTCAAAAATTTATAATAAAAATTCTATATATAATCAGTAGAATTTATTAAAAATATAAAATTTTTCCGAACCGGAACAGTGCCATGAACAATAACCGAGTCTCGGGAATAGTGGATTTTCGAAAGTAATTTCAGAAAAATAAATAAAAATTATATTGAGCAAGCTCTCAATCTCTACAACAAACAATATCAAAGAACCTATACCTAATAAAATCATATTCAATTTTAATCTAATAAATTGACCTAAAAATCTAGAATTTAATTACTCAAATTTAAAGTTGTTACCTAAGTTGTATACTTAAATTGATTCAGGAATTGAGAAACCCAGAGGAAGACAAAACTTTTGGTAACAGAGGAAGACAAACTTTTGGCACAATGAAGGTGGTGGCTAGTAGTAGGAATGGTGTGAGGAAGTAGAAGAAGTAGTAGTTTCGGGGAGAGATAAAAAAATTGACTTTTAATTATTTTTTTAATAATAATAATAATAATAAAATACTAACTCTCTCATCAAAACACTATACAATATACATATATATATAATAATAATAATAATAAAATATTTAATTAATTCTCTCAACCATATAATATACACAATATATATATAAAATAACACTTAGCTAACAATTTACTAAAATATCATTAACACACTTTTATAAAATAATAGTTAAAATATTTAATCACAATATTTATAAACCAAAAATATTTATTTAATAACAATTCCACAAATAATAAATTTAACTCTTAAATCCTGAGTTAAACTTTAATTAACAAAAATAAAATACGGGTTATTATAATTTTCACTTCTTATAAAAAATTCGTCCTCGAATTTTAACAAAATAGAAAAATATAAAAAAGTTTTACTCGGTAAAAAGATAGGGGTATGCCACTTGCATCACTGCCTCGGTCTCCCACGTGCAATCTTCCACCGTATGGTTACTCCACAGTACTTTTCACTATAAGGATTTCTTTAGTGCAGAGTTAACAAACTTGTCAATTCACTATCGCCATTAGACATTCTTCATAAGTCAAATTTTCACTGAGCTCCACTGTCTGAGGCTGAAGAACGTGCGAAGGATCAGAAATATACTTCCTCAACATCGATATGTGGAACACTAGGTGGATCTGTGACAACTCTGGCGGCAACACCGATCTATACGCTACTTCACCAACTCTCTATCGAATCTCTAAGGGTCCGATATATCTTGGAGCTAACTTACCCTTCTTACCAAACCTCATCACTTCCTTCATTGGAGACACTTTAAAAAACACCATGTCTTCAATAGAGAATGACACATCCTTCCTCTTAGGGTCTGCATAGCTCTTTTATCTTTTGAAGGTTGTTTTTAACCTCTGTTGAATGATGGGAACCTTTTCAGAAGTCACTTGCACCAATTTCGGTCCTGTCAACTGTCTCTCGCCAACTTTCCAACACAAAGGTGATCTACACTTTCTTCCATACAATGCTTCATACGGAGCCATTTCAATACTTGCATGATAACTATTGTTATATGCAAATTTAATCAATGGCAAGTGTACGTCCCATTGACCACCAAAATCCATCACACACATCCAAAGCATATCCTTCAAAGTTTGAATGGTCCTTTCAGACTGACTATCAGTTTGAGGATGAAAATATGTGTTGAAGTCCAACCTTGTACCCGAAGCCTTATGTAATTCTTGCCAAAAGACTGAAGTAAAAGTGGCTCTTCTGTCAGACACTATACTCACTGGTACTTCATGAAAACAAACAATCCGGTTAACATACAATCTTACTAACCTGTCAGTAGAGTACGTCTTTTTAATTGGTAGAAAGTGAGCTAACTTTGTCAATTTGTCAACTATCACCCATATAGCATCATAGCCACTTGATGTATGAGGTAAACCACCTACAAAATCCATAATAATCATATCCTACTTCCATTATGGGATGGGCAACTATTGTAATAATCCTAAAGGCCTCTGATGCTCCAACTTCACCTGTTGACAAGTAAGACACTTAGACACAAATTCTGTAATGTCTCTCTTCATCCCATTCCACCAATGTGTATCTTTCAAATCATGATACATCTCGGTAGAACCTGCATGAATACTATAAGCAGAAAAATGGGCGTCTTCTATAATCTCCTTTCTTAGTTCATCCACATCTGGTATACAAAGCCTTGTGCCCAAATGCAATGTGCCCTCACTGTCAATAACAAAGTCTCTGGATTGACCTTATTGCACTTCAAACCTAATCTTCTGCAACTGTGGATCTCTTCTCTGAACTGCTTTAACTCTATCCAAGTGCACTAATCGTACTCTGAATTGAGCTAAAAGACACTTCTTGGTCACTTTCAACTGCAACCCCTGATAAATCAGTTCATGTAACTCCTTAATTATTGGTCTCCTTTCTGTGCTGATGTGTACAAGATTGTCTGCTGACTTCCTACTCAATGTGTCAGCTACCACGTTCACTTTACTCGGATGGTAAAGAATAGAGCAATCATAATCTTTCAGAAGTTCCATCCATCTCTTTTGTCTCAAATTTAAGTCTCTTTGCTGAAAGATGTACTTTAAGCTAATGCCTCTAAATCTTTAAGGCAAACACTACAGCTGTGATTTCTAAATCATGGGTGGGGTAGTTCTACTCGTGCTTCTTTAACTGACATAAAGCATAAGCAACCATTCTCCCATTCTACATCAACACACACCCCAATCCTACTCGAGAAGCATCACAATATATTGTATACCCTTCATTCCCTGAAGGTAAAGTCAATACTGGAGTTGAAGTCAATAAGTCTTTAACCAACTGGAAGTGCTTTTCACATCTGTCAGTCCAAACAAACATGACATTTTTTTGAGTTAGCCTTGTTGAGGGCGCTGCAATCTTGGAGAAATTATTCATAAATCTCCTGTAATAGCCCGCTAAACCCAAAAAACTTCTCACTTCGGTGACTGTTGTAGGTCTCAGCCATTCTGCAACTGCTTCAATCTTCTTGGGATCCACTTGAATGCCATCTTTGGATACCACGTGGCCTAAGAATGCCACTTGACCCAACCAAAACTCACATTTCGAGAACTTGGCATACAATTGATGCTCCCTTAAAGTCTGAAGCACAAACCTCAAATGCTTAGCATGCTCCTCCTCACTTCTTGAATATACCAAAATATCATCAATAAAGACAATAACAAATCGGTCCAAGAATGGCCCAAACACCCAATTCATCAAGTCCATAAAGGCTGCTGGAGCATTAGTCAACCCAAAGGACATCACCAAAAATTCATAATGGCCATATCTTGTCCAAAATGCAATCTTAGGTACATCTCCACTTCTAATTCTCAACTGATGATACCCTGACCTCAAGTCAATCTTAGAAAAACACTGAGTTCCTTGAAGTTGATCAAATAAGTCATCAATCCTTGGGAGAGGATATTTGTTCTTAATGGTGACCTTGTTCAACTGCCTATAGTCGATACACAGTCGAAGACTACCATCTTTCTTCTTCATAAATAACACTGGTGCACCCTAAGGAGATGTGCTAGGTCTGATAAAACCCTTATTAAGTAACTCTTGCAACTGCTCATTAAGCTCCTTAAACTCTGCAGGCGTCATTCTGTAAGGTGGCATAGAGATAGGATCCGTACCAGGTACAACATCGATACATAATTCTATCTCTCTGTCTAGTGGCAATCCTGGCAATTTTTAGCATCTTTTTGTCTAAAGCAGAGCAAACTAATAGACTTAGTTATGTTAAGATAAAAAATAAGCACGAATTCATTAATCGAATTGCTAATTGTGTAAATAGCCGTGCCTGAAGAATTATAATTGCTAATTGTGTAAATTCATCAGTTATCTCTTCTTGCAATTGCTTCAACAACAACGATGATGAAGAATTATAATTAACAAAATAAAAATTTACCCAACAAAGGGCTTCCTTCAAAGGCAGGCTGAAGTTCAACAATTTCAGGACCAGAATTTGAGTTACAAATCATGGAAATCCTCCTTCTGCCAGATTTAATCCTCTTCAAATCATAAATTCTCATAAAATCCATACTCTTTCTAAATCCTAAGCTTGAATCTTTGGTTTTTAAACCAGTAAATGACGTCGGAATGGTTCCGTCGCCATTTTCACTCTTTTTTTCCTCTCTTTCTTTCACACACAGAGCCTCACCACCTGAAACTCAACAACAATCACAAACAAAACTCAATTAACTGATTTAAAATACCATAGCCAAGAAAGCAAAAGAAAAGCTTCCGCTTGTTGTTGTTGTTGTTGTTGTTGTTGTTGTTTACCTAAAAATCAGCAGAGCTTGTGAGGTAGAAGATGAAGAAGAGGAGAAAGTGATGGCTAGTGATGGTGAAATTGAAGGATCTGGAGGGATTTGAAGCAAATAATGAAGACGCGGGAACCGCCATTGGCGACAAAGGCTAGAAATGAAAACCAGGAGTACGCGATACCAAAAAAGAAAACGTAAAAATTAAAATTGAAAAAACGCAATGTACCAGACTATAAAAGAAATAAGACTGGTCAAACAGATTAATTTTTTGAAATTTTTTCTATTTTTTATATAAAATTAGTTTTGGAGTTGAGAAAAATATTAATTATAAAAAAGATTGAAGAAGTATCACATAGTTGTTTAAATAAAAAATTTATAAAAATTTTAATGAATCATAACTATATTAAATTAATATCAAATTGTTATATAAATAAATATCTATTATTTTTAAACATTTATTTAAATAATAATAATAACATCAAAGTGTCTGTTTAATAATTTATTTACTATTACAAGTTTTAAAAAAAAATTAATCATGTGCAAAGCACTTGACTGTTTACTAGTATATATAAATGCACGAGAGGGGACAAGTAAAATTACTAATTTGTCTTTGCTTATTGTTATATAAATTTCGGATAATTTAATCATTTGCTAATAAAAATTAAATTGAATTAATTAAAATATAATTCTAATTTGTTAAAAATATATTTTCTATTCTAATTAGGCTAACTTCTATTTTATCTATAATAAAAATTAAATTAATTAAATTCTAATTTAATTGAAAGTTTGTTTCCTATTTTAATTCGGTTAACTTTTATTTTATCTCTAAAAAAATTTAAATTAATTAAAAGTGTAAGTGTAATTTTATTAATAATATGTACTCAAAAAAAGAAAATTAATATTAAAAGTTGTTTATAAAAGTATAGTCATAATATTTTTTAAAGTAGAAAATGTAAGTTTAAAAATAAACAATTATTATATTTTTATATGAAATTATTTTTGAATTGAGAAAAATATTAATTGTTAAAAAATTGATAAAATATTGTATAATTATTTATATAAAATTTTTATTGAAATTGCAATAAATTATAAATATATTAATTGTGTAATATTGAATTGTTAGACAAATAAATAATAAATAAAAATTAAATTGAATTAATTAAAATGTAATTCTAATTTAGTTAAAAAATATGTTCTCTATTTTAATTAGACTAACTTCTATTATCTCTAATAAAAATTAAATTAATTAAATTCTAATTTAATTGAAATTTTATTTCCTATTTTAATTAGGTTCACTTTTATTTAATCTCTAACAAAAATTAAATTAATTAAAAGTGCAGTTGTAATTTTATTGAAAATATGTTTTTATTACTCAAAAAAGAGAAAATTAATATTAAAAATATTAATTTTTTTTACAAAATTATAGTTATAATATTTTTAGAGTAGAAAACAGCAAGTTTAAGAATAACTATGTTCATAATATTTTATATATGAAATTACTTTTTGAATTGAGAACAACATTAATTATAAAAAATTGAAATAATATTGTATAATTATTTATATAAAACATTTAAAAAACATATTTTCAATAAAATTACAATTACACTTTTAGTTAATTTAATTTTTGTCAGAGATAAAATAGAAGTTAACATAATTAAAATAAGAAACAAACTTTCAATTAAATTAGAATTAGATTTTAATTAATTTAATTTTTATTATAAATAAAATAGAAGTTGGTCTAATTAAAATATAAAAAATATTTTTAATTAAATTAAAATTATATTTTAATTAATTCAATTTAATTTTTTTAAAATTAAATAACAATAATATATATATATATATATATATATATATATATATAATATTTTATTTTACTATCAAGAATTTAAAAAAAAAATTCGTTCATGTGCAAAGCACGTAGTTGTTTATTAGTATATATGTATAAATGTATGAGCGGGGTGGGGGGAAGATAGACAAAATTACAAAAAAAATCTACTCTCATTAATATATATATATAAATTAAATAATTTAGTCATTTATTAATAAAAGTAAAACTAAATTAATTAAAATATAATTTAAATTTGATAGAAAGTCTATTTTCTATTTTAATTAGATTAATTTTTATTTTATCTTTAATAAAAATTAAATTAACTAAAATATAATTCTAATTTAATTGAAACTATGTTTCTTATTTTATTTAGGTTAACTTCTATCTTATCTCTAAAAAAAATTCTAATTTAATTAAAAGTATATTTTACATTGTAATTAAGTTAAAGTCTATTTTATCTCAAATAAAAATTAATTTAATTAAAATATAATTCTAATATAATTGAAAATATGTTTCCTATTTTAATTAGGTTAACTTCTATTTTATATTTAACAAAATTAAATTAAATTAAAATGTAATTCTAATTTAATTGACATTATATTTTCTTTTCTAATTAGGTCAACTTCTATTTTATCTATAATAAAAATAAAATTAATTAACATATAATTATAATTTAATTGAAAGTATGTTTCATATTTTAATTATGTTAATTTTTATTTTTTTTCTCTAACAAAATTAAATTAATTAAAATTTTAGTGATAATTTTGTTAAAAATATATATTTTTCTATTTTGATTAGGTCTACTTATATTTTATCTAATATAAATCAAATTAGATAACATAATTTTATAAGTCATACTATATTAAATTTAATAAGTAAATAATTAAAATCAAAATTAATAAATTTTATGAAAGTAGGAAAAGTATATAATTTTATAAATAAATAATTAGTAAATAAAAAATAGAGCATATAATTTATTTGCAAATATATTTGTAAGAAAAGTAGTATAATTATTGTTTTTAGATGTTTTTATAAAATTTAACAAGAAAGAGTTAACATTAGATTAATTAATATTTATAATTTAATTATTAGTTGAACTTAAAAAAATTACATCAAATTAATTTTTTCTGTAAATAAAAGTATTAATATTAAAAATATTGAAGAAACAAAGTGTCATAACTCAAATAAAAAAATTTACTAAAATTGTAAAAAATTATAAAATCAATTGGGTTGTAATATTTAATTAAATTGTTATATAAAGAAAATATAACTTATATTATTTTTAAATTTTTTATTAACAAATAACAAATGATTTTTTATTATCTTATGATTAATTATGACCATAATATTTTTTTTTATAAGGAATCAGTTCTAGAGTTGAAAAAAATTAATTATAAGAAATATTGAAATAATATCATATAATTATTTAAATAAAATATTTATAAAAATTTTAATGAATTATAACTATATTAAGTTAATATTAAATTGTTATACAAATAAATAATATTGTTGTTATTTTTAAAACTCTTATTTAATAATAATAATAATAATAATATTTTTAATTGTTTATATACTAAATATCATGAGTCAAATAAATTTTTTATTCACGTGTGAAACACGTGGTTGTTTACTATCATTGTTTCTATCTATTATTATCTAAAAATAATTAAATTATTAATAACTGAATGAAATAAAAAAAATAACCCCTCATGTGCGAAATTATAAAAAAATTTCTTTAAAATCAAACAATTCCATCGAATTGAGTATGATTATATTTTGTTGAAATTTGGCTCAAAACTCATGAGCTTCTCATTTCACAAAATTTATATACAATTTACAAATTGCTTATGTAACTAACTTCATTTATTAGCCAATCAGAGAACAAAAAAAGAATAATTTACAAAGTGGTATATTCTAGAACAAAGTTAGTTACATGAGCTATCTTTGAGTGTATAGCAGCTGATGATCAGGAAATGAGATAAAATGCTGATGAGCTGGTTTTGATGATTTCATTTTTGCTGCTGATGAGTGGGTGATAAGCAAACTTTGTTAGCTCCCCTCAAGTTGGAGTAGACAAATTTTATACACCCAACTTGACTTTTAATTGTTGAAGAACCAATGGATAAAGAGCCTTTGTGAAGTACTTGGCCAACTAGTGGTGAGAAGAACTGGCAAAAGCTTCAAGAGTTCTTGTTGCAACTTTTGTCAAATGATATGGCAATTAATTTCTATATGCTTGGTACATTCATGGAAAACACGATTCTCAATAATCTTGATTGTAGAGATATTATCACAATAAGCAATAGTTGCAATGAGTGTAATTCCTAAATCTTGAAGCAAATAAGCAAACTATTATAGCTCACATGTGATAAAGGCTAAAGCACGATACTCTGTTTCTGTAGAAGACCGAGAAATAGTTTTTTTTGCTTTTTAGATTTCTATGACACCAACATTTTGCCTAAAAAAATGCCAAAACTAGTAATAGATTTTCAAGTTTCCATAAAAGTTGCCCAATCAAAATCAGCAAAAGCTTTGAGGATTAAGTCATTTATAGAAAGGAAAAATAAGCCTTGTCCTAAACTGCCTTTGAGGTATCTCAAAATACGATGAGCTGCCTTTAGGTGAAAATCAATAGGGCAATCAAGAAATTGTGATAATTGTTGTACATAATGTCCGGTCGAGTATGAATCAAATATAGGACCTTTCTAATTAATCTTCAATAGGCTGCAACATTAGTTAAAGTGTGCCAATTATTTTTGAAAGCTTAAGATTAGGTTTCATATGAGATAAAGTAGGTTTGGAGCCAAGAAAACTTATTTCTGATAACAAATCAAAAGTATACTTTTGCTGGTTCAAATTAATCTCTTATTCTAATCGTGCTACTTCAAGGCCTAAAAAATACCTTAAAGTCCTCAAATTTTTGATTTTAAACTGCTCATGGAGATATTGTTTGTTTATTGTTATTTCAACCATATCATTAACGTAGATTAAAAGAGCAATAAAATGTTGATCAGTATGTTTGGTAAACAAGGAAGAATCTATTACTGCTTGTTTACATCCTTGACTGATTAAAGCTTGAGTAAGATTTGTGTGCCACTGCCTACTAGCATGTTTAAGACCATGCAGACTCTTCAACAATCTATAAACTTAATTAGGTTTTTTAGGAACAACACCAATAGGAAGGTCCATGTAGACTTCTTCTATAAGATCGCCATGTAAAAAGGCGTTATTTATATCAAGTTGATGTTGATGCCATTGCTTGACAACTGTGACACTTAACAAAGTTCAAATAGTGCTAATTTTTACAATAAGTGAAAATGTGTCTAGATAATCAATTATTAAAAAAGATCATTTAAGTTAAAAAGTCAAGCTCTTGAAGCCCTAATTACTCATCATGAGTCTCTTCATGACCATGAGGAGCACTCACGAGCAAAAGCATATTTGAAGGCAAATTAAACCAAATAAGTTTGCACCCCTCACGATTTGCCCCTCACGCTCATGAGGTGCTTGATTATGATTGTGAGGAGATGTCACGATCATGAGGAGCATCTATCTCAGCTCTAACATATGAATTTAAATAACAACAACTAGTTTTTTAAGTTGCATGATCGTGAACATGCCCCTTATAACCGTGAGCGTCCTTTTCTTCACAAAAAGCTAAAAACCCATTAAATGAAGTTGATTGGGGCAAATTGAATGCTTTCTAACAGCTTTTTTTTGTCACCAACTATATAAAAAAAGCTTGGAACTTCATTTAAGGTGTTAGTTGGATGGTTGAGCAATTGAGAATTTATTATTTTCTTATTGTAATGATTAAATCTTTGTATTTTTCAATTCTTCCTTGTAATCTCTTTTCTATTCAACTCTTTTTGAGCATCGGGATGTGTTAATTGATAGGATCTCTCTTTTTGCACTTTCTTGGAATTAAGAAGGTTTAAGTGTTAGCCTTGCAAAACACTTTTCTTATGAAAGTTTTAAGAATAAGGCTTGAAAAAAAATACTTGGTTATAAGTAGGGCTATGCATCAGGCGAGTCGAGTGTGCAATAGGAAAAATCGCTCGGGTTCAGAAGGAGCTTAATATTAACCGAACTGTTAACTATTGTATGGAAATTAGTTCAGTTCGATAGCTGAAAATTCTCGGATTAAGTCGGTTCGATTTGCAGGTTAGGCTTTTATGGACTGGGCCATAATGAAATAAAAATATTCAATAAAATTATAAGGGCAAAGCCCATTTACAAAATATATGGGCAAAACCCATTTACAAATTATAAGGGTTGAAGCCTTTACAAAAAATACAAGTCCAAGTATAAAAAATATAAGGAATGAGGGTTGAGCCCAATTACAAAATATACAAACTATTTTCTATTTAATTAGCCTATACAAAATCTATAAAAAAAAAATTCAATAGCAGCAATATAGGCTTCAAAAAATATACACCAATGTTGTTGTATGCGAAGTTTATAAGCAGTTATGTAAGTGTCTATCAGTCTGCGATAAAAAATATAGGAAGACTTTGAACTAAATGAGTATCTATAAAAAATTCCTACAAATAAAACAGGAAATAGCAAGGATTAAAACTCAACTTGCATAGTATAAAAAGAACTTAAAAAATATGAAGTATGAGGCTCAGAGCATATTGTTTTCAATTCAAAGTAATGCAGCTCAATTTCTAGCAACAAACTGCAAACCATTTACTACCAAGAAACACACCACATGCATTACTTATATTAGATTACTCGGGGGAAGCTTCATCAGTGCCTCATACATGAAAGTGCAACGACTAAGGCACCAATTTCATGATAACAAGTTCATAACAGACATGTCAAGTGAACATTCACTGATTAACACCATAGGCACCTAATGGATATAAAACAGAGTTAGAAAATAATCATTTGACCAACTCCAGGCACATCTGTTGTGTTAGATCACTCAATCAATGTCAATTATGTTGCAAACACAGAAATTGGCACAACAGAGCATGCACATATATCACAACACATAAACACAAGGTGCAGGCTTCATGCAACACATATATCACAACATATAAACAGAAGGTGCAGGCTTCCACCAACATAAACATAAGGTAAATGCAATTCCCAGCAAGCAGAATGAAAGAATAAAATAATCAAAATGCAGAAGTAAGAGATAGACCGTGCTACTGAATTTTCTTTGCAAAAAGTGAGACAAATGAGGTAGAGGTTTGTTAAGTTTTAGCACCAGAAGAGGAGCCAATAGAAGGTCCAATGCCTAAAGGAGGGAGCTCTATGAAGAAGTATAAATAAAAACTGAAATTAGAATGTATCGAGTAGAGAGAATTGGATTTAAAAATTGTAAATGAAATTTATGTACCTTTTTCAAATTCTTCTAAATATTCCAAGCGTTCTTCAACAAAGAATTGCTAATTAGGCTGTTTAAGCCAGTCTTGAGTGCAGATCAAGGCTTGAACAAGTGTGGGAGTTAAACAACTCTTGAATACATCAAGCACTCTTCCACTCGTGCTAAAAGCTGATTCTAAGGCAATAGTTGAAATTGGAATAGCTAATAAATCATGAGCCAAGCTTGAAAGAACAGGAAACTTTTTATAATTACGCTTCCACCATCTCAGCAAGTCAAATTTCCTATCATCATATTCCTCCAAGGTTGACTCGCTTAAATAAATATCAAGTTCACTCTTTTTTTTGCTTTCACCAATTCCATTATCCATTTTCTGCTGCTTGAATCTAGTTTTTAACAACGAAGTAGATTTTGTGCTTGAAGGCACTTGTACATTAGTTAAAGCAACAACAAATTGGCTTCCACCACAGAAAATAGATGATGCACAGGAAGCTTGATTTGCAATGTTATAGTCATAAAAAAGTTCATATAAAGCATATTTAACATTCTAGAATAAAATCCCATCCTCAGACTGACCATACATACTTGTTAATGAAAATTCAAGATATTCCATTTATCCTTTAGATCAAGTATGTGTGAAATAAAAATCAAGTAATTCATTTTATCCGCATCTCCATAGTACTTATCCAACTTTGATTTCATTATTTGACCCATTGACCTAGCATAAACATCATCAGATTTTTTCCAATCATTTAGAAAATTAAACAGGTCAGTAATTTCTGAGAAAAAGGTATTGGAAGTCACATACTGAGTACCAGATATTCTCAATGTCATATTGTAAAAATGTTCTAAAAATTTTAGCAAATTCTTGGCACATTGCCAATCTGAATATTCAGGTACATCATCCCCAAGGTTTAACCTCAAAGCAGGTTCAAACTCTTCATGTTTCTTAAATGTTTTTTCATATTCACATGCATTTTTCAATATCAAATAGGTGGAATTCTACCTTGTTGGGATATCAAGACAAAGAAAACACTTAGACTTTACCCCAATCAACTCAGAATACGCTTTAAATTTTCTTAACCTTGCAGATGAATTTCTAATGTACCTAACAACCTTCCTTACCCTTTTAACAAACACATTAATGTCCTTTAACCCCTATGTCATAACTAAATTCAATTTAAGAGCCACACATCTCATATGAACATATTTTGCTCTCACCCCACTTGTACCCCAACTAATTAACTTCTTTTTAAAAAAAGACATGGTAGTATTTTTACTAGATGCATTATCAAGAGTGACTGTGAATACATTTTTAAGGCCTCATTCACTGAGAGAGTTCTCAAAGGCCTTAGTAATATATTCACCCCTATGTGAACTAATAGGGACAAAAGAAATTATTTTCTTATTCAACTTCTACTATGTGTCAATGAAATGTGTAGTGATGCACATGTAGTTGATTCTTTGAATTGAAGTCCAAGTATCAGTGGTGAGACAGACTCTTTGACATTCAGTTTTGAAAAATTCTTTCAACTTAAGTCTCTCTTCAACATAAATGTTGAAGATATCTCTACTCATAGTCCATCGAGATGAGATTTTAAAATGGGGATAGGCTGTACTCATTAGATTCCTAAACCCCTCCCCTTCAACAAAATGAATAGGCAACTCATCTAAAATAATCATTTTAACAACAGAATTTCTTATAGCATCCTAGTCAAACTTTCATACCCTAACCAAACCCATAGAAGATGCACCCTCTGTTTCAGACACAGCAACAGGTTAAAAAATTAAAAGTGTTTGTCTACCATACATGTCATGATGAATTTTCCTACATGTCATAACATGATTCCTAAGTGAAGAAGTACCATGCTGACATGAATCAGCACCAAAAGACTTAGCATAAAAAATACATTTAGCTCTTACCGAACCATCGTTCTCCTTAATTTGCTAGAAATATTCCCAAACAGCTGATCTGGTTTTAATCTGCTTCCGTTTTTTGGACTTAGTCCCTTTAGCAACAGGCTGATGAGAAGATGCAACAGACTGTTGCTGAGCATTGCCAGACTGCTCCTGTGAAGCTTTATTGGCTTCCACCTCAATATTTGTTGTTAAAGGTTCACCAGTAGCAGTTGAACTGCCATTGGCATTACCTGTTGTATCCATCAACACAACAACAACAAAACAAAATATAAGAAATACGCTCAAATCAGAACACATATCAGATGAAAGCAAATGAAATTAGGTAACATAAATTGATTAAAATAAAAGGCATAAAATAACATCAAAAATAATAAAATATTTTTATAACCAAAAGCCATAATATTTTATTTTTTTAAGCAAAATCAAATTAATAAAAATATTATTATAAATAAAAAAATTATTATTATATATAATAATTTAATAAAAATATAATAATTATTATATATAATAATTTAATAAAAATATAATTATTAG
>CATIWM010240392.1:0-35530 GCA_949671775.1 Mallotus repandus
CATAAAATTATTGGATGAATTATGCCAAAATAAATGAACTAATGCTTTAAAAGGCAAAAGATAAAAGGGCCCATATAGTCGCACGTCCATGAGAAAGAGATGGGACCCTGCACAGAGGACAAATATGCAAAATCAAATGGATAGAGAGCATGAGGCATACACTTTTCTTACCTTTGGAGCTAACTATTCTTGTTTGTCCAATTAAAGGTAAATAAAAATAAATTATTTTATTTTATTTTATTGTATTTTAATTTTGTTGTCATAGACCAAGTTGTTAAATCCTAACACCACAAGGGGAGAAGATAGGAGGGTGCGGGATTCAACCTTTAATCTCCTCAAACTGAATGTCCACACTTTTTACCACATAGGTTACTCGTAAGAGACATTTTTATATTTTTATTTTAAAATTATATGATAGATGTATCAAAATAAATATATAAATAAATCGATTCTCTTTTTTTACATTAATTCAATCAAAATTTCGTTTAAAAATATAAAAAAAATATAAGCTTATATATTTTTTTATCATTAATGGTTGCATACGCTACACAATAATTGACCTATAGCCATATTTAATATACTATTTTTATTTAAGTATGGTTAAAATTTTAAATAAATTAAAAATTAACGACATTTATAAAAAGTGTGAGCAAATTTATTATTTAATAAGTTTAACTACCCATTTATCTACATTTTGTAATGTATGGAGAATTAATTTTACTATATTTTTAAATATGGTTATATTTACATATAAAGGCACCAATAACTCAAGTATATTGTATGCGAATTCAAGTAAATTTTTTATTTTATTGTATTTTAAAATTGTTCAGTTTAAAAGATTCATAATAAACGACTTATAAATGTAAAAAAATTTGAATTTTCTCAAATAATATTTTAACATAAAAAATAATTTAAATTAAAACTAATTAGTAATGAAATTTTTTTAAAAATAAATAATTGTGATTTCTTATAAAGTTAATTTAATAATGTAACACTTAATAAAAATTATGTAAAAGATATTGAAATTTTATTGAAATAGTTTACACACTTTATATCCATGATAATATTAAATTACTTTTTGCAAAAATAAGATTAGTGGTGTTAATATATATATGATTCATGGAATTAGATAACCAATCGGTATCATTTAATGAGGTTGGATGTGTTTGTAGTCGTGTCGTGTGTCACATTTTTACAAATTGAGACTTTTCACCCTCTTCATAGAATAATAATTCAATTATTAAGTAATTATCAACTATTTAAACCTTGTCAAATCATTTTCCATATTGAAAAAGCTTGAAGCTCCCACCAAAAAAAAAAAAAAAAACACTTTTTTTTTTTTTTTTATGAACTTCTGATAATGAGCACTTGTATTATTGCTTGATTCGGTGGTGGGTGGTTTTCACCATGTAATCAAGAGGGCTTGCATCTAATTCAATATGTAACTTCAAAACCATCTTTGTTCTGAAATTGACTGATATCTTCAATTTGATGTGGATAAGTGTTTCTGAAGATTGTAAAGCTGTAATACTGTATGTTGGAGTGCAAAAAAAAAATAAAAGTTTTATTTCTTGGTCTGTAGTAATATAGAAAAATAAATTTATGAATAAACAAGAAAAAAAATATTGTTTCTATTTGTATTCAAATAGAGTGTTACACTATAAATATATTATTTTATTAATTTAAATTATAAATTATTTTTACATGATTAATTACTCAAAGTCACGATTTTATTTATGGCATATAGAAATTTTGGTTTGCAAGGAATTTTTAAATAAGTAATACAAGACATCGTCACTACCATGAAGTTTTCCAAAACATAATTTTATTTTCTTAATGAAAGGGTTTTATTTTTTATTTTTTTAAAAAAAACTGTATATTGTTGTGAGAAATGAAGACACATGAGTTATGACAAAGAAAGTACAATCATAGGTGGTCTTAAAAAAAAGTACAATCATAATTTAGGTCCCATATGCATTGTTTAAATTAGGTACAAAAGAGGATGAGAATTAAGTATATTGGTGTAAACAAGAGGACGGCTTCAAAATTCAATTTAATAAGAGTGTGTATATATATATAATAAATTGAAAATATTATTTTTCAGTGTTTTGATAGGAAAATAATTAACAATGTAAAAATAACATTATCAAAATTCATAAATAAATTGAAAAATTGCATTATCAAAAAAAAAATCAGAGAACTAAAAAGTATTAAATTAATATAAAAGAGTAAAAATATTTCAGTAAAAATAAAAATAATATTAGTTTCAAATATTTCTAAATACGATCAAGCTGAGTTCAAACTATTAAAAAATTTAGCTCGAGTCATTTATATTTGTATTCCAATTATCTTAGTTCATAATAAGAAATTATAAAATTAAATTCAATCACTCTATTAAATCCAATCACTCATCAAAGAATATTGTATGAGCCAACATATAATTAAGAGGAATTGCTTTATACATAAGAATTTAAATTGTTTGATTCAAAACCTAAAAAAGAGTATTAACAAAAATTCAAAATCCTTAAAACTAGATCTAAAATATAAGCATAAACATGTGAAAGCTAGTCATAAAATTTAGTAGTCCGCTCAAAAATGATCAATAGGAAAAAAAAAATGAAAGAGAATTGCTTCATGCATGTATAGGCACAACAATTTGGAATGCATTAACATGTACACTTAAACATAAGTCTAAATTAATGGCTTGCTAAATGACAAAATGGGTATTATTCATTTTCTTTTATTTTTTTATGTATTTGATGCTCTTAGCATTTTATGATCACAACCCGATTATTTTAGACTCTTTCAGTATTGATATCTCTTTATAGATAAAATTTAAATTCATAATTTTACTTTTTTTGGACCTAAATGAAATGATTAGAATATTAATATACCAGTGTTAGTATTTTTCAGAAAAATAAGGATCGATTTCTAAACACTTGAAATTATATGTCTACATTGAATATTCTCGTGCTAATCAAGCACATGCAAATTCAAAATTTACTTAAAATTTTAAATAACAAATATTGATATTTATTTTTTGAATCCGGCCAAAATAAAAATAAAAACAAAAATTTATGAGGGAAAATAGAATAAACATTTAATTAAATTAAATGAAGTTGATTAAAAGGACATGATGTTAGGTTGAGTCTAAGTAGAAGAGGACAAAGGATGGATGGATATTGACTATGATAATAATTCCAAGCACAAGCCAACCTCTCATATATTTTTTTGTTTTACGACAATTTTTAAGATGCATGTGGTTCGGACAGGTTGAAAATGACACATAATTTCATTTATTTTTTTATTTATTTTTGTTTTTATTGGTTGATGATTAATTTCTTACCAAAAAAATTTAGAGCATATCCATTTGAAAAAAAAAAACAGAAAACTTTCCCTTTCAATGCTTTGCTTTCAATCTAAATGATTTGGTAACCACCACGATTTAGTCTACTTGATAAAATATTAATTTTTATATTCATTATGGTTTAATTTTTGTGGAAATATTTTAAAATTACTGTTAAGTTTTTATATATATATAATAAATATTTTGAACAAAAAAGGACATATTGATTGTATAAGTCATAAATTTTAATATAATAAATATTTAATTATAAGTAATAAATTCAAAAAGGGTTGAAAATTTGAAAAATTATTTGAATTCTTATAGCTGTCGGATATTATAGACATAAAAAAAAATAATAATAATAAATAAAATGGTGAGATAAAATAATATAATATTAAATGGAAAAAAGGACTGCTTTTTTTTTTTTGGTGAGTTTCCTTGAAAGATCTCTCCTCCATGGAATTGCTTGGCATTATCAACATCTATCTTTTTCTTTATATCTGCTTTTTTTTTTTCTAAGAAAAAAAAAACTTTGGCTTCTTTTTCAGGCTGTCTTTATCAAGTTTTAGAGAGTAGAATTTTAGCTAAAGCAACAAATAGAAAAAAAAGTGTTAGATAAGCTCATTGGCTTGGCTCAGCTCGGCTAGAAAAAAGCCAATGGCTAATTGGAACATGCATTAATCATATAAATCGTTTTATTTGGACTGTCCATACATGTAATAATTGCTTCCGTATAGGGTATGTTTGCCTAGTACACATCTCTCTCCTCTCTTTGTACATGCTAGTTCAATCATACAAATAAATAAATAAAACAAATTATGATATTAAAAATAAAAATTGTTTTTTTATCACAAAGAAATATATTATTAATTAAACTTTAAAATATAAGGAAGACAGCTAGATTTTATAATATATCCAATCTATAATAGCTAATCTTGAGCTTGAAGGAAAAAACATAAAAAAGGAGAAGAAAATAACATCACATAAAGAAGATAAATATAGTCATAATTTTACCGGTACAATAGTATCGCATTAAGAAAGAGAATTTTAACAAATAAAAAGACCAAAATCATATTTTACCTTGAAGAAATTTAAACACCATATAATACTTTTATTTTTTTTACTTGAGTCTAAACAAATTTATTGTAATTTAATAAAATTAAACATTTTATCCTATATACGTTTTAAATAAAGTTACGCCACTAAATTGTTCAACTTTTGATAATTATAGTTATAAATTAATTTTTATATATTTACCCATAATATATATAGATATAATTTATGTACACTAGATAGGAGGAGATCTTTTATAAATAAACTTATTTTGTATAAACATACATAATTTTCATTAAAGTAAAAAATTATACTAAAATGAAATCTAATTATATAATTTAATTATGAGATTGTAATAAGGAATATTGTGGTTTTCTCCATCATTTTGAAACTCCAAATTGACATAACCCCCTGCTAAATTATATGCCACTTTATAATGGACGACTGTCATAATGATAATTAAATTTGCTATTGCAACATAGTAGTATAAATTAGGCCTTAAATGAGAAATTCTTGAGTTGAGTAGTAATTAATTAAGAAGTGGGAGGTAGTTTATTTTGACATAAAAATCAGTGCAATTATTATAGTCAACAATTTCAAGTTTGATGTGTGGTGGTGATGGTGTAATCTCTTTTATTTCAAAATTAAAATATTGAATCTAAAAGAAGGTACAAGTGTAACTCTTCACCAGTTGGACCTCATCAGACGCCACACATCTCTACCTGTAATCCACCTAAATGGATTGTGTTGTGGTAGTCAAATAACAATGCCCTCTTTGTGACATACATTTATTTCCACACCAAAACTAGTTTTAATACCTTTTTAATGAGTTAGTGCTTTTCAATATTGATTTTTTTTCCAACAATAAAATTGTTTTTAATTAATTTCGATACTCATTAATATTATTTTTTGACTATATATTTTTTATATTGAATTAGTATAGTCAAGATTTATTTAAAAATATTTTATATATAAGTTAAAATGTAGTTTTTTTTACTTATACGGAATCAATCAGTTTAGGATAAAACACACTCTTTTATAAAATTATGACAATTTTATATAAACGAATTAATTTATATAATTTCAATATACACATCCATAATCAATATGTGACCCTGAATGATCAACTCATTTTTCGATTCATGTAAAATAGATTGCGGAGTGTATATAGGTTATATAGGTTAGCACATTGGTTATAGACCATATGTATGAATTATATGGGTTAACACATTTTTACAAATTTATCATAATTATATGAAGGAGTATGTAGTATTTTCTGACTCTTATGTGTGTTTTATATATAATTCGAAAAAAATAAAAGAATATTTCTATTCTTCCTCTAATGCAATTAACCTAATGAATAATTTGCTTATAATTTAATTATAAAATTTAAGTTTAAAAGTCTAATTATATTTAATTTAATCGATATTCTTGAAAATTACAAATTTATACTTATTAACTAATATCAATAGTAGTATATTCGTATTGAAATTACATCGAACAAGTTATTCCATGAGAGAATAAAAATAATATTGTTCCATGATCTACTATTGATTAGGTATCTGGCAAATCATTAAAAAAAATAAAGCAACAATGACATGATTAAGGCTAATTAGTTTCTTTCACTTTCACCATATTACAAATAATTTCGTAGAATTTACCTTTGTTTTCATTTTATTTTCCTATTGAAAAGAAAAAAAAAAGAATTCCGACAGCGACAACCAATAATTTATTTTTTGAACAGCTAATAATTTATTTTTTTAACAATCAATAATTTTTTTTATTAATAAGGATATCATATGATCTAAATTTTGATAGATTGTACAATAGAGGATAATTCTCCCCTTTAAATTGACGACAATAAAAATCGAACCTTACAATCCAAAATGTTCTTAGAGATGAATTATTACTTGACAACCCTCTCACTTGTCAACAACCGATAATTTAATTTGACTAGACATTATGATTATAGTCTCCTAAACTTTTTGTTTAGCCAAAAGATTACATGCATGCCAAATTTCAGAATTTTTTTACAATACATTTGTTTGTCTTTCAATAAATACACCTCAGTTACTAAATATAATAGATCCCAATAAATTTCATCATAATCCATTTAACAAGATTTTAAATCAATTCAATGGAATGTATCTCTCATTCTAATTAATGGAAATTCTTATAGTTATCCACAAAAGATGATCATACCACCTCTATTACATCTAACATTTACATTATGACACTTTTTTTATTATTTTTTTAAGATGAATTCAATGGTATATAATTAATACTTGTTGATTTAACTGATAAAAATTTAAATTCCTTTAATTATTGTCTCAAGTTCAATTTTTATATATAGAAAAAATAAGTTTTGAATTTTTTTTTTTTTTTTATAAATTCAATCTATTCAAATTTTAAATTAATCAAAACTTTTATAAGTATGTGAGACATCAGAAAAAAAAAAAAGAAGTTGGCTTGGGCATATACCTTTTCATACAGCATGTAATAATTCAAGACATTGTGCATATCCTGAGGTTTGGCACTTATGCTCATCTTTTTGGTCCTTTTCCTTGCTATTGTTGTTTAAAAAACATAAAATGAAAACTAAGATAAGAATATTTATTTGATACATACGTCTATTGGATATATGCATGGTTCCACACTATTTAATGAATTACGTGTATAATAACTGATTTACACTAGTGATAATTGCTTGAGAATTTATATGACATGATCGATAAAAATTAATAGTCATTCTAATAAATTAAAAAAATTGTCAAAAAAAGACAAAAGATAGCAAACAACGTAAGAGTGTAAAACACAAGAAAACACTCATAATCAAGCTTAATTTGTCAAAATCTTAAAGATAATGCTAAGTTTTCATGAGATGTTAAGTTGTTAATTACATCTCCACTAGTGATAGCAAAAGTCTTGAAATAATCATATCAAGAGTTAAAATTAATTAAGCTTCAACTACATTTGTTAATTAAATTATAATGATGGTTTTAGTCACTTTCTTTTTCATTTTCTTTTGATGCAAGTGGATATTTTCCTTTTCTTTGCCAAAAGGCTACCCACAACAATGAATATTGAATAGTGGGGTTGCAAATGTTCCAAAATAAAAAGTTTTTGATTGAACTTCTTGTCATGCTTTGTTTGTAGCTTCAAGAGAATATTAATATTATTTGAGACCAAATCTATATCTTTAGGTTTCTTCTATTATTTATAAAAAAAGACATGTCAACCAAGAAATGTTTTTTTTTTTTTGAAAGTACTTTCATCCCACATGGTTTGTCTCTCACGATTTTTTTTATTTTCTATTTTTTAAATTAGTGTCATATTAGTTTTCTATAATGATTGTTTATAATTAATAATTGTAGCTTTTTTTTCTATCTGAATCACCCAATAACAAATAAAATAAATCCCTTAATAGATTCCTTGTTAAGTCTCTTTCTCTATATATTAATATTTATTTATATATAAAAAATTTTAATTTGAAAATTTAAAAAAATGATTTTTTATAATTTGAATAACACCCATGTTAACACTATAAGATAAATTTAAAATTAAAATATTTTTGACATGGTGTTTGTTGTATATTTATTTATATTCTTTAATTATAAGATTGTTTATGCCCACCACATGCCTGGGGTTTCCCTCTCTTTATTGAATTCATCTAATGCAGGACATTTTTCTGATATAATATAAAGTTCTTGACTGCACGTGTCACTAGAATTTATTTATTCTTTTGATATATATTAATATTTCAACATAAAAGTTTTGACTATAATTATTTAGAAGAGTTAATTTAACTGGTAAACAAAATTTGTTATTAATTCTAATTTGTTTTCTCGAAAACTTTTTAAAATACTGATATAGAAAAAGTATATTTTAAATTATAAAAAGTAATATAATCTTAATTAATATATAACTTAATCTGAAAATAATTTTATCATATAAAAAAGTTCATACCATAATAGTATATCTTATAATCAATCAATAGATATCATATTATATATATATTTTTAAATAATTAATATAAATGGTTAAATTTTTAACATCATAAAAAAGATAAGAAGGTGAGATTTTAAACCTTATTTTTCTCAATTTAATATTTATAATTTTTTATTGTTTAGGCTATTTATTAGGGACAAATAGCATAGTATATTCAATATGAAGGGAGAAAATTTTTTCAAATGCATGCATATGGTAATATTTTTTTCTGGTCAAGTAGAATTTTAGGGAAGCGGAGTGGAGGAAACTTTGAAATCGAATCTTCTTTTCTTAATAGTTTATTTGGTTATTATTAATTGGGAAAAAAGAATAGATCCGGACCTCAAATTTGAGGCATAAAAGTAACAATAATAAGTCATATTTAATATTTTATTTATTTCTAAATAATTGATATTTTAAAAATTTAATTTAATTTTTAAATAATTGACGTTTTAAGTTATTAAGATATTTTAACTATTTTTTTATTTTATTTTTATTTAATATAAAAAATTAATTGAATAGATAATTTTTTTTTAGACTCTATATAAAATTAATAATTAATTAAAAAAATTATTATAAAGATAGTATAATATTTTATATATATATTTTAATCTATGTAAAAAATTTTTAAACGATAATTATTTAAAATCGGAGAGAGTAGTAAGTAATTTAACTAATTAACTATATTAATATGTATGTTTCAAAAAAAAACTATATTAATATGTTTTTAATATTTATTTATTAACCAAATGTGAGTTGACAAAAAAGTTAAAATTTTTTCTTAAATCATGGAGATACATTTCTGAGCATTTGGTACCCATCACATCAAAATCTATTCTTAAAAAAAAAAAAAAAGAATGCTTTACTCTCTGATTGTGACTACATTGTTCCATTGTCAATTATTCGTGCATTACACGCTCTACCTTCAGAGCGTGGATTTATTGTCACCGTTTCAATGCTAGAATCTTGCCCTTTTCTTTTTGGTCCTTTCAGATTACATTTTTGAGTTGCACATCTGGCACCGTGTCTTTTCCACATAGATTCATTTATCACCGTCAGATCTGTCTCGTGATTTTGATTTTGTTGAATTTTATCAGATTTGTGTGACTACTATGCACCTTATCTTATTCTTATCATCCTGAGCTCGTGTCGGCCTTTCTTAATTTTAACAAAAATAAAAATACTAACAATTATAGTAATAATTTTAAGGTCACAAGTCAACTTTTGATTAATCCTATCTATAAGAGTAAGGACATCATTTCTCCACTTATGAAGAAATTTTATAATGATATTAATTTTTAATGACTTAAAAAATTAAATTAATAATATAAAATTATAAAAAATTTATCTATATATTATTGAATTTTAATTTTTATTATTTTTAATTAAATAATATATTTTTATTAATTTAATTTTTCAATTTATTAAAAGCTAAAATTACTGTATAACATCTCCTGCTTCTGCTGCTGCTCAATTATGACTAATATTACAAAATTGATAGTAATGGGTGGTCTTGACTTGGGTTTATGATGCATGAACCTTTGGGGAAGTATATTATTATTTTTTTTAACAAATTCCACATTTAATGCTATACAATTGTAATAGTAAATGAAAAAATTATGAATTTGAATATCAATGGTTCTTTCACAGTAAATATAAGTATAAAGGAATAAAATATAATAAACATAAATTGATGGTTATACATGTAATTCTCTTTTGTATATATAATAGTCTCCATTAATGTATAAATAGATATTAAAATATTATCATCATTTGAAAATATCTATCCATTTAAGTGTCAGGTAATTTAAATTTTTTAAATAATATTTTGAGTTGAAATTTTTTATATGGAGAATATATACATTGAAAGAGCTTAATCTCTTTGTAAATTCACTCAATTTGAACTCTGAAATAATTAAAACTTTGTTGGATATTAAAAGTATCTAATTAAAAAAAGAAAAGAAAAAAAAAGCTAGCTTATAAATAGAAACACAACATGTTGAAAATACACATATGCACATATAACAATAAAAATTTTATCAATAATTTTTTAATAATATTCATATTTAAAATTTATAAATTGTATGTAGCTATAAATTTATAAGATTACAAATTAAATGCAATAAAATAGAAATGTCACCAATAATTAAAAAAAAAAATTCAAGCTTCCAATTTGAGGTAATATTCATTTTTAAAGATTTTATTTGAATTATAATATCCTTACTTTTTTAGTATTCTAACTAATTACTACATAGTTTTGTTTTCTATATATTATAAATTACGTATTATTAACAACAAATTAATTATAAAATTTCATAGAAAAAATCTTATATGTGTTTGACATGTAAGAAAATGTATCAAACACATATAACAAATTTTTAACCTTTTTTAATAAATATAATTTTATGCGTATGATACGTGTAGGATTATATATATATAATATAAATCAATTGGACTTGGTTAATATTGCACATATGACCAACATATAATTAGGTGAATGAACATAGTAAGAAAATCCCATTAAAAATGGTAGTTACAAACAAATATAGGTATTATTTAATAGCAAATACATGTGCTACTAATATACAAACGTGAACATAGTTAAAGTAAAATGAGTAGATTGAAAAATAATTTATTTTATTTCCAACATAAACAACTATTCTTATGATTCTCAATGATGAAAGTATCAATAGGATTTTAAAATAGGCCTTTGCATTAATTTAAAATCATCATCTACTTTTAGAAAAGTTATAACGGAAAACTTATATAAATTATTTTATATGAGTAATTTAAGTGATAAAAAATATGCATATCGTGTTCTGTTGAGAAGAATAGAGTTTGAACCTACCTCTTTATTCTCTTATGATGTTAGAAATTAACTATTTATAATTATTTTTAAAAAAATTATATAAATTTAAATTTTATATATAACATAATAAATATTGAAAAATTTAATATTTCAAATAAAATTCATCCAACTTGACTCAACTTGACTGTAAAATAATTGGAGATTATATAATTATTGAATACTGAAAATATTAGATATATATTTAAAACACATTTTAAGTCAGATTACTATTTTTTTGAGAGAAGTCAGATTATTATTAAAATTTTGAAAATGACATTTTTGAAAAAAATTCTATGCCATTTCATTTTCAACTCTAATTAAAACAAACAGAATTTATTCATGTTCAAATTGAAAAAAAAACGTGGGTAGAAATTGAACTGGTCTAACTATGAGTTTGAATCATACTAAAATTGCAATTAAAAAAGAAAATTATCCATTAAGAAAGTATTTTTAGGGCATTATGTTAGCAAAAAATTAGGGTATTTTATTTATTAAATAAATCGTAAGTTACTGTGACCTCCACTGGTTTGATCTGACCCATTACTAATTAATTATCCATTAATCATTTACTTTTTAATTAATTAATTATTATTTTCAACAAAATTAATTAATTATTAACTTCACCAAATACCCATCCCTTTTGCTACTTTCTCTCCTAACCCGAATATATCGCGACATATTAAAGCATAAAAACCTCATCTTATTTTCTCACATCATCTCATCTCAAAATATCGAAATCATGAACCGAAACTACTGTATCACGTGATACAATCAGTACCACGTCTCTATCTCTCCGTAAAACTGACTGTTCTTCACAATGGCAACTCTCGTAATATCCCCCCAAATCTGAGGGCAGTTTCATTGGATCCCCGTCCGAGAATAGATTGTCGTTTCTTCAGGGATCTAAGAAGGGTGAAAATCACTTTCTTTAACTTATCTAATATACTACTCACTCCTACGTCCACCTCACCTCGTTACCGTTAGATCTTTCCGACACATACATCACAGCCTTTGACCGTCTAATCGGTCCATTCAATTCCGTAGGGACACAAAATTACAGTGGAGATTAATGTATCCGATCTTTTGACTAAGATAGACAGTTGTCAGCTAGAGATTCCGCGCCGATAAACTCGACAAATTGTAGCCGGCTTAGTAGGGACCACAAAATAACTGTACTTATGCATAATCCATGGCTTGTATCAATCATAAGCTATCACATGATACGATAAGTAGTTTGTTATAAGTCACTCTACTTATCATCCTCTTTATCTGTCTCCTCTTTCCTATAAAAATCGCCATTTCCTGCAAGGTTTAATGTTCGTATGGGTTGTGCATATATATGTATACAGAGAGAAATATATAAATATTTATATAAATAGATTGTTCAGTAGAGAGAGAAAGCTCTGTTTTTTGTGGTTTTTAGAGAGAGAAAGCTTCTTTGTAGCTAGCTCTCTCTGTTTCTGGTCTCTGATCTTGGTGAGTTTCTTAGAAATTTCGCTTTTGATGGAATCTTTATTTTTTTTGCAGATTTTAATTATTTGAATTATTTGGGTTTTTGGTTTGTTTTTTTGCCCCTTTGGTTCCTGCATATGTAATGATAAAAAGCTGCTTTTGTATGTATGTTTCTTTGATCTCTTGAAAAAAAACAAAAAAGAAAAAGAAGATTTTTTAAAAAACCCTAATTGAGTTTGTGCTTTTGGGTTTTTCTTTTTGTTTCTGATCGTGATTTTAACTTTTCATGTTGGGTTGAAATGGTTATTCGGTGAAGTAATTTTATGATACAAAATAATGATTCTTGGTGTGTTAGTGAAGCATGTTGTGAAGATTGTTAAATGATCTGGTTTTGAGGTTGATTTTTGAATTAAAGGGCTCTTTTCTTTTTCTGCTTTTTTTTTTAATTTTTCTTTTAATAGTTTGTTATTTATGGCTGACTTTTTTTTTTTTGGGTAATTTTGTGGGATTCTTTCTCCAGATCTACTTCTCTTTAAGGTCATATTTGGTCATTCTTAAGCGAAAACGGGGCGTTTAAGATGTCGTCTCTCAGTAGAGAGCTTGTGTTCTTGATTCTCCAGTTCCTTGATGAGGAAAAGTTCAAAGAGACTGTTCACAAGTGAGCTTTTTTTTTAAAAAACATTTTAAGTTTTATTTTTGTTATTACTATTATTGTTATGTTGTTGTTGATGTTCGAATTATGTAATATTTTTCAATAATTATTGCTTGCTGATTGAGACAACATTAATTATTGTCTCAAATGTAAAATAGGCTTGAACAGGAATCTGGGTTTTTCTTTAACATGAAGTATTTTGAGGATGAGGTGCATGGTGGAAATTGGGATGAAGTGGAGAAGTATCTTTCTGGTTTCACAAAAGTGGATGATAACCGATACTCGATGAAAATCTTTTTCGAGATTAGGAAGCAAAAGTATCTTGAGGCATTGGATAAGTAAGGAAAAAAGTTATTTAGTCGTAATTATTTTCTTATTCTGGAGTTGTTTGTCGTCTCTGACATTTTTCTATATATGGATGAGAACGTTTTAAATTTTGACAGGCATGATCGATCCAAGGCAGTGGATATATTGGTAAAGGACCTGAAAGTGTTTGCCACGTTTAATGAGGAGCTTTTCAAGGAAATCACACAGCTATTGACATTGGAGAACTTCAGGTAAGGGATATGGGTTGATATGGGTTAATGTATTAAAGCTCGGGTGGAAATAACCATAGCATTTGTAATGAAACTGCTACGGTATGCAGGGAGAATGAGCAACTATCTAAATATGGAGATACAAAGTCAGCAAGAGCAATTATGTTGGTGGAACTCAAGAAGCTTATTGAAGCAAATCCCCTGTTTCGTGATAAATTGCAGTTTCCCAACCTTAAAAATTCAAGGTTGCGAACGCTTATTAATCAAAGGTAACTTTTTTGTAATGGGGATGCTGCATGGCTGAATTCAGCTGGATTGCATTTTGTGCGTTACTTTACATTTCTATTTTTACCTCATTTTTCTTTTTCCATATGAAGGTTTACCAATCAATTTGTCTTAATATAAGCATTGCTAGACAAGTTCTCATCGGTTGAGTTGTGGTTGGACTTGTGCCAGTGAAATGATTGGTGTGTGTATGTTGCTCAAATAGTGTGCCTTTCTGTCAAAATTCATGGAATAATACTTAGAAACTTGAATTAGGGCTAGGTTTTTCTGGGAAATGTCAGTATTCTGTACTGTACTGCAAAAACTGTGCTTTTCTGTTGTAAGCTGTGGAATGAACACAAGGTTGGAGAAGGGTGTATTTAGACATTATTGGTTCTTTTTCTAATGTGTATTAACTCTATACTATATCTATTGGCATTACTTACTTTTTTCTGTATATGATGTTCTTGCACAAATAAATAATTTATTTTCTGTATAAATCACAGCTTGAATTGGCAGCATCAACTTTGTAAAAATCCAAGGCCAAATCCAGATATTAAAACTCTCTTTGTGGATCATTCATGTGGGCAACCAAATGGTGCTCGGGCTCCATCACCTGCAAACAATCCACTGCTTGGAGCCTTACCAAAAGCTGGAGGATTTCCTCCTCTTGGAGCACATGGGGTTGGTTATCTGGCTTTCTCTGTTTAACACTGTTTTATTGGCTTGTGCTATTCTTAATATGCTAGTGTTTTTTTGTATTCAGCCATTTCAACCTACACCAGCACCAGTTCCAGCACCCCTTGCAGGTTGGATGTCTAATCCTTCTGCTGTAACTCATCCAGCAGTTTCTGGGGGAGGAGCTATTGGGCTAGGTGCTCCATCAATCCCAGGTAGTGGTGCCTTAGGTCTGATATGGATGTCTTTCTCTGCATTATCATGCTGATATTGTATACAAAGGTGTTTTTTTTTTTTTTTTTTTTTGTTAAATTGTGATAGACGTGTTTTGTTGCTTGGCTTAGCTGCTCTGAAGCATCCAAGGACTCCTCCAACTAACCCTTCTGTAGACTACCCATCTGGAGAGTCTGATCATCTTGCAAAAAGAACAAGGCCCATGGGAATTTCTGATGAGGTGGCTAGGCCTTTCTGGTTTTTTCATACTTTGTTATGCAAATATTATGAACAGTTCAAGTGGCTATTATGTTCATGAATTTGCCAGTGTCAAGTTTTTATTGTTTCCATGGAAGTTGTCTGTAATATTTGCCCCTTTTGCTCATTGTGCAGGTAAATTTGCCAGTTAACGTGTTGCCAGTGTCATTTCCAGGACACAGTCATGGTCCGACTTTTAATGCACTGGATGACTTGCCAAAGACAGTTGTACGAACTTTGAATCAGGGATCATCTCCTATGAGCATGGATTTCCACCCTCTTGAACAGACTCTTCTTCTAGGTCTGTTTTTGGGTCTTTCATTTGATTAATATTCACTGTGGCATTTTGTATATGACATCCTCTAAGTATTACCATTTGAGTTGATAATTGATTACAATTCTCAATTTTCTACTACAGTTGGTACCAATGTGGGCGAAGTTGCCCTATGGGAAGTTGGTTCTAGGGAGCGATTAGTGTTAAGAAACTTCAAAGTTTGGGAGATTAGCCAATGTTCGATGCTTCTGCAGGTTTATCCACATCCAATATTGTAATTGTGTGCATGCTTTATGCTTAATGCCTGTTATATTGGAGTTACTGAGAACGGAAGTAATTCTTCATGAAATTTAGGCAGCTCTTGTCAAGGATCCTGGTGTTTCTGTGAACCGTGTGATTTGGAGTCCTGATGGTTCATTGTTCGGTATGCTAAAATTTTTTGCTATCAGTTTTACATCATGAAAATCATCCATAAAATCTGCTTTAGGGATTCAAAGGAACTTCACTAATGTTCTCTCGTCTTTTCCAACAATAGGAGTTGCATACTCAAGGCATATTGTACAAATATATTCTTACCATAGGAATGATGATGTAAGGCAGCACTTGGAGGTATGTATAAATATTTTGAGCCTGTTGCTCTTGGTATTTGATTCTTTTGAATGCAAAATGACAAAAGTTTCTGATGTAGATTGATGCTCATGTTGGTGGAGTAAATGATCTTGCATTCTCCACTCCTAGCAAGCAACTTTGTGTGATAACCTGTGGTGATGACAAGACGATCAAGGTTTGTTTTTCACATGGCATTTGTGATTTTTTCATACTTTGAAGTTACTATTGGATGCTAATTTTTTTTGTAATGTTAGGTTTGGGATGCTGCTACTGGCACTCAACAGTATACTTTTGAAGGTCATGAGGCTCCTGTTTATTCTGTCTGCCCTCACTACAAGGAAAACATCCAGGTATCTTCTTAAGTTCTACTAACCCATTTTTTTAAATGCCTTCTTCTAGTCCTTATCTGTTACCTATGTGCTACCTTTTTGGGGCTGGCCTTGCTTTTTTTTCTTTTTTTCTCTTTCCTACAACTGAGAATTGTGAATTTTCTCTTGTGCCTAATGTATTTTTTTGCCCTATCTCCTCAGTTTATATTTTCAACAGCACTAGATGGAAAAATAAAAGCATGGTTGTATGACAACTTGGGATCACGAGTTGATTATGAGGCTCCTGGTCGCTGGTGCACAACTATGGCTTACAGTGCCGATGGTACAAGGTATTAATAGTCAACTTAGTGTCCAATGATGCTAGTCTTTTGATGTTTATTCATATAGGGACTAACTTTCAATTGGTCTTCTTTTGGGTTTCTGGGTGGAAACTGTAGGCTATTTTCATGTGGGACAAGTAAAGATGGGGATTCGCATATTGTTGAATGGAATGAAAGTGAAGGTAATGTGAAAAGGAGCTATCAAGGTTTCCGCAAACGTTCTTTGGGCGTTGTGCAATTTGATACCACAAAGAACCGGTTTTTGGCTGCTGGTGATGACTTCTCCATCAAGTTCTGGGATATGGACAATGTTCAACTTTTGACATCAATTGAAGCTGATGGAGGTCTTCCAGTAAGTTGTTTTATACTAGCAAGTTAAAAGAATAATTTTAGTCTGGTGGATCCTTATTTTTGGCCTTGCAAATTCTCAGGCAAGTCCTCGTATCCGCTTCAACAAAGATGGCAGTCTCTTGGCAGTTTCTACCAATGACAATGGTATTAAAATATTGGCAAATTCAGATGGTCATAGGTTGATACGCACATTTGAGAATCTCTCTTATGATGCCTCACGAGCAAATGAAGCTGTTACAAAGGTAGTATTACTAAATCATTAGTTCTTGCATGATATTGACCTTTTATTGATAAAGTCTTGCTTTAACATACTTTATCTTGTGCAGCCTATAATTAACCCAATATCAGCGGCGGCAGCAGCAGCAGCTGCTGCAGCGGTAACTAGTGCTGGACTTGCTGACAGAAGTGCTTCAGTGGTTACTATTCCTGGAATGGTTTGTTGGACATACTTGTTCTCATATATCCAGTATTACAATACTATACTGCTGTGTCTTGATAACAATCAACCCTCAGTTGTACAATCAAACACTAGGAGATGAATTTTTAGATAGTACCACATGAATTCTTCTTGTGAGTTTTAAAGTTGATTTGGCAGAATGGAGATGCTCGGAACATGGGAGATGTGAAACCTAGAATAGCCGAAGAATCCAATGACAAATCGAAGATATGGAAGCTCACTGAAATTAATGAACCATCTCAGTGTCGGTCACTAAGGCTTCCTGAAAACTTGAGAGTGAACAAGGTATAAATGTGCTCAACAGCAAAGTCCTCTTCAGTTTTTACATTATTTTATTTGCCCTCATGGACTTATTAGGGTTGATAATTGGTATGGTGTTTCATGGTCATTTAAGGTATTTTTGTATATAATTTCTGATTTAGCAAAAATTCTCTCTTTTAACTTAATTTAAGGTCTTTGATGCGCATAATAGATATCTATATGCATTGTGAGTCTAATTTGGGGATGTATTGTCTTCCTTAATCATACCCACCTCTTCCATAATATCGGGTTTTTGCTTGGACTTATCAATGCTATTGCGGCCCACGTTTATCTCCATGCGGTGATCTAGTATGATAAGAGACTTGCTTCAATGATAGTAACGGGAGCTGTTTGAAAGACTTGAAATTTATGAAATCCTGTTTAGCATTGTCTTACTGCTTATTCAATATTGTATATTAGTAATAAGTATTGAAATCATTTAAGAAAATAAGGAAAGAAACAAATTGGGATTAATTGTTGAAAATGCTAAATGTGCTGATTAATTTTTACATCTTGGAGGGACTATGAGCTTTTCCATAATTCCATGCCAACAGAGAAGGTTTCCAGATATTCAGATTTTATCTTTGGCCCAAATGCTGTTAATATGCTAAAGCATGGTATTATTTTGTAAATGAATTCAAGCATAAAATAGTTTATTTTTCTTCTTCTTGATCTTGTAGGCATTGATGTGAAAGCATGAATGAAATAAGTGTATGCTGTATACTATAGTTGTTGGTTAATATGTGGCTTAAAAGGACCTTCTATTTAAGCAAAAATATCTGCATTAGGAAAGAACAAAGTGTAGGCAAATATAAGTAGTTTGGTTGAGCAGGGAAATATGGCTTTTCATAAAGACAAGTATTCCAGAATGACTTTAACTCTACTTGACTAAGCCTTTATCCAAATTAATTGGGGTTGAATTCTTTTTTTTGCCATTCTAAACAGTTCTGGGTTTTTTGGTGATTAATTGAGGGAATTGTGACATGAAGCCATTTCTAGCAGACTCATGATGTCCTTCACTCATCAAACTTTTTTGGTATCTTATCTTTTTCCATTGATGATATCCTCATTTGCTTCCTTTTTGACTAATGCAGATATCAAGGTTGATTTATACAAATTCAGGTAATGCCATTTTGGCATTAGCATCAAATGCAATCCATCTGCTATGGAAGTGGCAACGGAGTGAACGGAATTCAACTGGCAAGGTACAGAAAACATGCATTGAGGTTTTCACCATCTGAACTTGCATGTTGCTTTGTGTTTCTAGTCTTCATTATGCCTTAGAACTTGTGCTTCGTCTTGTAGGCAACTGCCAGTGTGTCACCTCAATTGTGGCAACCATCAAGTGGCATTCTGATGACCAATGACATTACTGACACCAATCCTGAAGAGGCTGTGCCCTGCTTTGCTTTGTCCAAAAATGATTCTTATGTTATGTCAGCATCTGGAGGAAAGATTTCCCTTTTCAACATGATGACATTTAAGGTACTGTAATAATCCATGGATCCAATTTAGAATTTTTTCTGTCAACTTCTTTTGACCAGGAACTCATCTTAATTTGACCAAATGCAGACAATGACAACTTTCATGCCACCGCCACCTGCAGCAACATTTCTTGCTTTTCATCCTCAAGATAATAACATTATTGCCATTGGCATGGATGATTCTACAATTCAGATATATAATGTTCGGGTAGATGAGGTATGATATCATGAATAGTTCTTTCCATTGCTGGTGTCCAAGAGTGATGCCTCATTATTTATTATTGTTTTATTTGTTCAGGTCAAGAGCAAGCTCAAAGGCCACTCTAAAAGAATTACTGGCCTTGCCTTCTCTCATGCGTTGAATGTGCTAGTTTCATCAGGAGCAGATGCTCAGGTAATGTTTTTCCATCAGATCTTATGTCTAGTCATTTTCATTAGTTTTTAATTTGTTGTGGTGGATGACTTGCTTTTTGTGTTGCTGAATATTTTTCTTGAACAAATATGTATTTATAGTTTCAACATGTTTGGCTTTTTTGCATAATTTAGTGCTGCATTAGTTTGCAAACATTACACAAAAGGATTTTTTGGGTTTTTGTTTCTATGGCATGAACTCTTAACTTTTTCTTTTGCTTTTTTTTCCACCTCTCAATAAAAGTAACATTTTTCAATCACTGATCGGAGTTTTGACATTGTTCGTTCCCTAACTATCATTCCTTCATTCTTTTTCCAGCTCTGTGTATGGAACTCTGATGGCTGGGAAAAGCAGAAGTCACGGTTCTTGCAGGTTCCCCCTGGGAGGACAACAACGGGACAATCAGACACACGTGTGCAGTTTCATCTGGATCAAATACAGTTTTTGGTTGTACACGAGACGCAGCTTGCAATATATGAAACAACAAAACTAGAGTGTACAAAGCAGGTAGCTTTAGTCTGCTTTCTAGTGGAAGCAGAAATAATGTTTCTCTGTTCCTTTTTCCTTTTATTATTAGAGATGCCTTCTGTTTATATTATTAGAGATGCCTTCTGTTTATAATTGTTTTTCTTTTTTTTTTTTAGTGGGTTACACGTGAATCTTCTGCTCCAATCTCTCATGCAACATTCTCATGTGACAGTCAACTGGTATATGCTAGCTTCTTAGATGCAACAGTCTGTGTATTTAGTGCACAGAATCTGAGACTACGCTGTCGCATCAATCCTTCCTCGTATCTTCCTGCTAATGTTAGGTAATGGCCTTGCATAATTGTTTGAAGTAGGTCTATTTAGATCTTTCTCCATTGGGTGGCATGTTTCCATATGGGTTAGTATGCATTTAAAAGTAAACCTAGCCACATTATTTATTTATTTTTATGGGGGGAAAAGGCAAAGGGGGTTGGTTGGGGTGGGGGAATGGGTGGGGTTGAGGGAAGGGAATGCCCCTTAATCCTCTCCCTGTATAAAATTTGTTCTGCCTTGCCCTTTCCTCAGTGCCTTGACATAGTCAAATATCGCATTCTTACATTGTCCAAGACAAGTGTAGACAAAAGAGTGTCATGGACACATTGCCATAGCATGAAACTTTATTAAAGAAAGAACATCGACTCAATTTTCGGATATCTATCTATGGATAATGCTAACAGGAATGAGTTTGGAAATATGCGTAGACTCAGCAATCTCTTTAATCTGTCATTATCATTCACAGATGCTGCATCATAAGTATTTAATTCTATGTATTATGTTCTATATTATTAGAGTTCCATGGCTAGCTTGGTTCAGTATGAATAGAGTGTCAACTCCTATTTATGTATCAGCCATGTCAATTTGAAGCTTAATAGTTCACCATGCTGCAGTTCTAGTCTTCATCCTCTTGTGATTGCTGCACATCCACAAGAACCGAATCAGTTTGCATTGGGATTATCTGATGGTGGGGTTCATGTCTTTGAACCCCTTGAATCTGAAGGAAAATGGGGTGTGCCTCCACCTGCTGAGAATGGGTCAGCAAGCAGCGTTCCAGCTACTCCTGTTGGACCTTCAGGTTCAGATCAAGCCCAAAGATGATATAATGACTGCCACAGCACAAGTTCTTTTACATGCTTGGCTTGCTGGCCCATTCCTGAGTTAGGTATGGCTGGCATTTTACTGGCCTCTTTACAATATTTATTGTTGTTTTAGGTTTAACTTGGCTTTCCCCTTTCTTGTTCCTATTTTCTTGATTTATTTTATTTTATTTTGTTTTGCAGGTTGAGGTTCATGATATGTAATTTACTCAAGGAACAACTTGCAAATGATGTAGATTTAGCATGTTTTGTCAGATACTATGTAAGGTAAATGCTGTAGGAATATTGTTAGCAAAATGCCTTTCGCAATTCAGGAAGAAATTTCTTGAAGATTTTTTTTTTTATATATATAAATTTTTTGGTTGTGTTTTTTTCTTTCCTGTTAATTGTTAAATAGGCTGAAATTGTTTCATTATCTTGTCTAAAGCCTTGGGCATCCTCAAATATTACAGCTTCATTATCTTGTCTAAAGCCTTGGGCATCCTCAAATATTTACAGCTTCATTTTTTCTGTCTAGCATGGGCAAACTCTTCTGCTGTCTTTTTTGCAATTTTTAGAAAAGGATGAAATACAGGAACTTGGTCTTCCAATTCACACTACTCCTATGTGTTGAGAGTCTCTTGTCCAGACAAAAATTTGAACAAATAATTATAGGGCTATAAATGGAACAGCATCAATATAATAAGGAAGGTTTCCTTCCTTCCATATAATCTGGTCCTTTTCTCATTATTTTCAGTTTTTTTCTGCTGCTCAAACGTACATAGCCTAATAATAATAGTAAGTATGGAGTTATTTCATACTTGTGATTTCATGGCTTCCATAATTGAATTTCTTTTTTCAAATTTCTGCGAATTTATTTGCTTTTGTTTTTGGGTTAAGTCTCCTATGAAGATTATTTAAAAAAAAAAGGAATTGTGGGATTCACATGCATATTTATACCTAATTCATTCAACAGGTATTAACTGTTAAGCCATGAGCTCAATTACTCATCCATCCAAAAATAGATCACATAAAATATTTAACAAAAAATTAGCAAGAATCAGAAGATTTTAATCTTTTATCTTTAATATCATTAATCAAAACCTTCACGATCCCAACTGATATTATCGGATTTGGAAACCTCCTCTCATAGAGTTGCTGAATCCATTTCAAACATATCTTTGTTGCAACTCATTTCCTGCTCCAAGATAACGACTTCCTTAAGAGCTAAAATCTGCCCAAACAAAGCTGAATTGTTTTTTAAAATAGCTATCAAGAACAGTGTCTAAATAATTCCTACCTAAAATTGCCAAACTCGCCTCACAAGTACCTGGATTCAAGGCAACATCATGGTTGCATAACCTTTCTATGTTATTTTTCTTCTTTTCTAACCCTGTGCAACTCCTTATACAGCCTGCATCTTCAGTCTCGGGTGCATACTTATGGTTTTTCTGATATGAGATTAGTAGGCTCGATTTTATGTTCTTGTATATTGTATTTATCTGTTTGGTTAAAGTCTGATAGGAAACTTTGCTAAATTCACTTTTGTGTTCTTACAGTTTGTCAAGAGCTTCTTTGAGCCTCCGGGCTGGGTAATGTCTGGTAAGCTATCAACTAGGGAGTTCTAATTCCTGAAACCAACCGAAGAGATGTGAGAAAGTTTTGATGGGTGAGTGGAATCGCTCAGCCTTTGAAGGATGAAGATGTACAAGTTTTATCGCGCGAGTTTGAATATGGAATGTCATGTTTCATCGGACTCAAAATTTCAAGGAGCAGCTCTATACTTCTAGAAACTTAAGAAAACATGAGAATTCTTTTAATTATGTAACATTATTGGTTAGCGGATTCTTACCAACGCGGGCAAATATGTCAAATCAAAGTGAAGCCAAATGTAATTTCGAAACAGTGGTTAGAGGAAACATTAGAATATTTTGTTCTCTGGATCAGAATCGATTGAAACTTTTAACTATCAGTGAATTGAAGATTATCTGTTCTAGCATCGGAATCCAATTTCAGGAGAGCATCCATTATATTCTATGTTTGAGAACCCGTGTCATAGAGAACAATGGTAAAATCAGCTGCCAGTTCAAAGAATTCTACCACAACTATCACTTGTAGCGACAACCTTTCACAACATTTGGGCATTCTACGATTGGCACAGGCAAATTCAGATAAAGAAGAGTAAAGAAATTGGAGCAAGAAGCTGCAAAATAGAAGTGCATAATATCCGGTTGTCCAAGAGTATATACAAGATCATGTTCTTATCCCACTTCGACATTGCTCAAACAGCTTGCCAAGGAAGCTTTATCTACAATTTCTTTCATGCTGAAACAGTGTGAAAGAAAGCTTCGCATAAGGTGCAAGCTCTTTTGCTTTATCATCCCATGACCAACATTCAGTTCTTACCCATATGTACAACTTACCATCTGTAGTTATTATTTAACACCAACCTCTCGATGACAAACTATTTACAGAATGTCCCATATTACCTCCTTAACTATTCAGGCCGGAAGTTCACTAATTGAGGGAGGTCAGTTGACTGAAGCTTCTTAATGTCATTAGCTGTCACCTTGCATGACTCCAGGGTCAATGATTTCAAATTTTTCAGCGGCTTCAGGTGCTGCAACCCTGCACTGGTTATACGAGAATTTGACATGTTCAAAGAGACCAACCCTGTCAATCCTGCATGTACACATACATATATGAATTTAAGTCTTGGAAATACGCCCACAAAAATAAAACGTCAGGTTTCAGTTGAAAAGTTAAACAGCTCTGGTCAACTTTTAATTCCTTAGTGTACTTAAACTAAATATTTTCAGGAAAAAAAAAAGAGAACTAACAAGCTAATTCACTTGGTTATTTATCAACACATTCTTGGCTTGCCAATTGTAAAAAGTGTCGTTATCAAAACCCTAACAAATAGATTACTCAAATAAAGTTGGTGTAAGAAGCATATGCAGTGATATGGGGGTCATACGAGAATAACTTCTCAGAAAAGTTTCAGCATTTCAAAAACATAAAAAGCCCTTCTCCATTAACACTATCATCTTCAACAATGCATCTAGTTTTGCCCATCAGAAGAAAATCTGCAGGAATATTGATTACAGATGGCGCATAACGTAGCAAACCAATGATCCTGTTCCCATCATTAAGCATTTAAGTGAAATATTGCATTTTAAGCAAAATACTTACCGGAAATCAATTGCAATGATTTATCAGTTAGGTTGCAGTTCTGTGACAAATTTAGCAGAGACAGGGATGAAAGATCTTTTATGTTCCTTATGCCAGCATCAGTTAATCCTCCACCACATATTTCCAAAGACTGCAGATTCTTGAAATCTACACTCAGAAGGCAATTATGAAAAAAGGTATGAGATGTGCAGGAAGGAGAGCACATGCACTGATATAAGATCTAATATCAACAAGTAGGCCTCTTTTTTCTTTCTTCCTTTTTTTTTTTTTGAACTGGGTAGGGAGGAGGCATCGATTGAACACAAGGAGGCCTCTTATTGCTCAACTCTATGAAAACAAACTTCTTTCTGCTAGTAGTGCATATAATTATACAGCAAGAACAAATGATCACTAATTCTCCCGCAACAAACTTTAAGAAGACTATTGCATTAACAGTAACATACATTCAACATTATAAAAAGCTATCCTCCTCTTTGGCAGGTAAATCAAAGAAAGTGTCGAATAACATACTTCGCAAATAATTTGTTCCAGAATCTGTAATACGAGCTCCAAAGAGATCCAGATGGGTCAATCCAGTCAAGCCTGTGAAAAGAAAGACAAATAGGCAGTAAGTCGACTCATCCAATTCTAAGATCACTCATCTGGTAATCTATGTACAAGAACTCAAATAACTAGTATAAACATGACCAAAAAATTTCATATAGCACACAGTTTGAGTTGCTGGCTTGCGGCTTACAGAATCTCAGAAGCTAACTGTAAGCGTGGGGAACACTCTCTCTCTCTCTCTCACATACACACACACACACACACAAAAGATAAATAAATAGCACAGAATTTCAGTACCAAGCATCATTCAAGCACCTTTTTATTGAAACATCTCAAAACTTGTGGCTAGTCGCCTGCCATGGCCAAATGGTTACATATTTCAACTACACAATATGCTCCAAATTTTCACGCATATAAGAAACCTGCTGCAAATCTCACTATTTGTTTTTTAAATCAACCAATAACATAGGATGCCTGCTATTCTTCGACTTATAATACCTAATTTTTGGTGATATTAAGATTCTCTTTTTTGTTTTAAAATAAATCTCAAAATGTCTAAAATACTCTTTTTAAGAGAGCAAAAGATAACGTAGAATATAACAAAAATAAGCACACTTGAATTGAACTAAAAAGCTAGAAGAGATTTAAGGAATCAACTATATCAAACTAATGATCATATATATATATATATATAGGCATCATTCCTCACAAATACACTTACTTGTCAAGGCTGCAAGTCCACTGTCTGTAATTTGGCGACAATCTAGATTAAGAGATTTAAGAGATGACAATCCAGACAGTTTTTTTATACTGCTATCCGTTATCATGGTGAATGAGAGATTTATACTCTCCAAATTGGTCAAACCTAAAAAACATACATTAAGAAAAGACTAGGTTATGCCATGCTATAGCAGGGGAAAAAAAAAAAAATTAGCGTGTGTATATAAATCAAAAGTTCATAACAGGAACTGATAGAAAATCTGGTAAGAAGTGCTTGATTATCTTTGACATCAAGCATTTCTGTAAAAACTGCTTTATGGTAACTAATGCACTGAACAATGCCCAGAGAGTTAATTTCTTTGCCTCTTGAATTTACTTATCTTACATCAGTCCTGTAGATCTTGATATTAATTAAAATCTTATGCTCAAATTCCATGGAAGACAACATTTTTTCCTTCCCTCTATCTTTACCAGAACTCTCAGCAGGAACCTTTTTCCAAGAATCACTCACTCATTGAGCAACTTCCTGTCCCTATCCTTTTCAGTTGTTTGCCAGAGTGAAACTGGTTTGCCAACACTTGATAAGTCATGCATACAAGCAGGTTGCCGATGCCACCTACATCTTTGATTTGAGTAGCTATTTCCAGATATTGTTCCTTCACTGAGGTAGATACCAAATGAACTTGGGCACTTTTTCAACAAAGTTTCATTGAGAGAGGGTGAAAACAAACCATTAAGAATATTACTCAACGAGCTTTCCAGAAATATTGGATCCCTTATCCAAACATATCTCACCTGACAAAACCCTAAAAGCTGCATTCAAATTGAGCAGCAGATGACATTTTAAACCCGCCATAAAGGATTATACGGCTAAAGTGAACCGATAGCCTTAATGAAACCAAAACAAGCAATTTAAGAACCAAAAAAGAGAACCCCCAATGGGAAGTCTCAGATGATGATGAAAATTATTGAAGAAACAATATAACTAAAAACAATTGAACTTTTACATATTAATTCACAAGGTAAAGATAAATTTCTAACCAGATAGGTGGCGGAGACCATTGCTTCCAACTTCAGTATCTGACAACACTAGACATTTCAAATTTTGAAGACCTAAAACCAAGCAACATTCAAGACTCAACACTGGTGATAAAATGGAAACGGTGCAAAGACGTATAATAATTGAAAAATTATACAATTCAGACATTTTAATTCTGGAAAAAAAAAAACTATCTCTGCACATAAGATAGGTCTACTAAGTTTGAAACCTTTGCACAATGACACAGATTTTTGAAAATTTGTCACCATAAATTTGTTAACACAATAAAAGAAATAACTGACTTCATGAACAGAACATGCAATCAAACTTGAGTCCTGATAACATGCTCACTTGTTTTTTTTGTCCCTTTTTATAATTTTAAAGTGAGAAAACTCTCGCATTCAAAGCACAGATAGATGGATTCGAGATAATTACATAACTAAGTTTGCTCTTATTTGAGATTTCGCAAATTCAATACCCCATGCAAAATCCATGCACAAGCAATAAATGATCAAACAAATGACCTTTGAATTACACAGATGCAAAATCTTAGGAGAAGATGGTTTTGACATTTAATCAGAGCACATAAGCATGCTTAATGCTTCTCAAAAACCTTTTTAATAAAAAAACTAAGGGAATATATATATATATATATATATACAAAAGAGCAAAATAAGGAAATGAAGAAAAAAAATGACACCAATTAATGACCTGTTAAATTAGCCAGCCCCTCATCATCAACTCTGCAAGAGTCCAAATTCAAGCTCTCCAAATTTGTCAAACCTGATCCAATAACATAAAAGCTTATCACAAAAAAGAGGCACCTGCCTAACATGACACTTTTTGCAGTTTATTAACCATTGCAATTCATAATTAACTCATGTTTCCAAATTTTAGACATGACACTGCAATAATTCCAGGAAAGTTAAAAAAAAAAAATGAAGTTGTTACCTTTTTTATTCAACTTCCTAGTTTTTCATCCTTTTTAGGAGTATAGCTTTTTTATTCAATTTCCTAGTTTTTCATTTTTTTAGGAGTATCTAGACCTTATCCAAGGTTTTCTTATGGAAGGCTTCATCTTAAATCATTTGAAACTCTAGCTCAAGGTAATGTAAATAGAAACATAAGAGAGATTGTGATATACACTTTTAGCAGGGGAAAGATAAAGAGCAACAGATGTGCTACCTTTCAGGTGTACCAAACATGCATTGGAGATGTCATTAAAGCCCAAGTTTAACACCTTAAGTTTTCTGAGCTCTGTGGAAGAAAAAGCATGTCATGAAAGTTGGACTGCTACTTAAATGTTAGTAAGTGTTGACCAAGATAGTCACTTCCTACAAAATATGGTCGAATCATACAAATGGTACTTACTGGAAAAGCCCTCACATCCATCATCAGAAAGATGACATCTATTAAGATTCAAGAACAACAGAGTAGCAAGAGCTGCACATAAAGAAAATAAGGAAAAAATAGAAATTAGGTAATGCTCAACCTCCGGCAAATTATTGGTTGGATGTATTTACTACTTAACAAAGCCAGGATAGCCTTTCAAACTTTTGGAAAAATGGAAGTGATTGTATTACAGTCCCCACATATACCCACATTCAAAATCATAGGAATCAAGCAAATTAAGCACCAATAGCCACTTTCCAAGCAAGTACATAAGTCAGGATCATAAGCAAAGAAATGGCATGCAAACCTGAGAGAGTCTCCAAGCATGCAGCCGTTACTGGACACCCCTCCAAGTTTAATAGATTAAGCTTGTGCAAACCTGAAAATTATCATAACAGTGAGTGACTTATTTCACTTTTTTCTTTTCTGATGTAAAAACAACATCAATAATAATAAAGAAAGAATTATATGTTGCAGAATCAAATAGCTGAAGCAATATTGCCGCGTAAAGTGGTCATGAAATGTAAGACAATGCTTATATTAGGCATGTCTAACTATGCAGGAAGTGTAACACATGACATGACCTTGTGGAAATGGTTATGGCTCCAAGGAGATTTTACCAATCAGATAGCCAACTTATATTAGAAGTTTACAACAACCATCAGAGGCAAAACACAAACTAAAAGGTTCAGTTCAACCAATTTTAAGCCCTTAGTTCACTAAGCAAAGTAAGAAATGGTCCATGATTCAAAGAATATGGCCTAATTTACTATTTTCAACATTAGTATATATAGAAAGATATATATAGAAAGAGAATCACATACCTTTCAAATAAGATATGCCCACATCTGGAACCTTACTGCATGAAATTTGCAATCCTTTCAAGTTTGTCAACCCTTAAAAAAAAAAAAAAAAACTAAAGCTAATTGCAGAGCTAGCATGACTGAAGAATTTATTGATCAAATTTGAAATTAGCAGCCTCACAATTTCGACATGAACCTTTCTCAAAAATAGAATTAACCAATATTATGCATATGTTCTTTAATTCTCATGCCACATTGATAAACTCTGAAAATCCTAATGGAAAGAGAAGCAATCTGATGTAATAAATAAAAGGTATACAAATGAAAGTCAGAATGCTGCAACAATAATCTAGCCAAAAATCCTTGGTTAAAAAAAACAATCCACATATCTACTGTGCACCATTCCTTAGAACTTATTTTCTTGAGATCCCCTTTCACAAATACAAACACACACACACACACACACACACAGAGAGAGAGAGAGAGAGAGGCAGAGTCATTACCAGAGAGATGCTCCATATCAGCATCTATTATGCAGTTACACCACTTAATATTAAGAGACTCCAACTTTGTCAAACCTGTATTATGACAGATGCGTTGAGAAGTACAGATCAGGCAAAACTTGAAAATTATAAATTTTCCCTGTGAGATAGTATTATAATTTAAGAACTTCACCGTTATAAGTTCTTCAATTTCAACACCAGAACTTTCATACAACCTTATACCATCTAATTATAATGGTCTACAGAAATACTTGCAGATGCAAGTGCATCACAGAAAATGTTCAATCATGTAACACAAAAGCAGGGTTTCAAGGATTTCAAATGTACAATGCCAAATGTGTTAACCATATACCGCTTTCAATACATTAAGAAAAAGATTGTGCCACTATGGTAGCACTGCATGATTCACACATACTGTAGATGTCATAGAAGGAAATAACAAACCCACAAACCATATGCATCACTTCACAAAATTTATTGAAGTACACAAAATCCGAGCAAAACTCAATACATTCCAAATAAGCTGAATTTAGCATTTGATGAAAATATCATACTCTTATGAAAATGGACCATAACTAACAGTTATCCAAAACAAAATTACTGTAACTGACATCCAAAGACAAACATTTCTTTGACAAATGAAAAATGCCAAATTTCTAATGAAGTCAGAATACCTTTAAAGGTGAAAAATACCTTTGAGATGAACAAGTCCACCGCTGATGCCAGGACACCTCTCCAGATCCAATTTGACCAAGTTAACTAAGCTAGCAAAAGCACTCAATCCTCGTGCTGTAATTGAATTGTTTCTTCTAAAACTCAAACTTGTCAAGTTTGAGAGACCTGTAGATTTTTCAAAGAATTTTAAAAAAAAAAAATCCCAACTGGGCTGTGCTTCACAAATAATTTGTAAATTTTAACTTTCATTCAAAATAAATACAGGAAGAAAGCAGAAATCCTGACTACCAAGTCGCAACTCCTACTTTCTTTGAAGGACATTCTCACCTTCCACATCAAGAAAGAATTTGTCAATTCAAGCATGTAAAGCAGTTCATATATGCATATGTCCAAGGTTGTCCAAAATGAAAAAAAATAAATAAAGCTTCATTGACCTATCATACAATGCAACAATCTGAAGATTTTTTTTTTCTTGTGGAGAAAGGGTAGACACTTTCCTTATCTGACTTCACATGAATTCAAAAAAAAAAAAAAAAAATGAATATGAGAACACAGAAGCCATATTGAGTTATGACCAAGAAAGTGTTGTGAAGAAACCGAAATGAAACAAAAAGGCTAATATAATCTGTAGAGAAGGATAAATTTCCCTTAATTCTTATTTTCTTAGGTCCAGAAATGAAGCATTGCACGTCACAATCATTCTTGTTGTTATTATTCATATTTCTTTTGCTTTCCATTTTCCTTTCTTTTTTCAAGTAATTTCTTTGGACTCTGGAGTTTGGATTACTCCTACTTTTTGTGGAAAATATAAGTACAGCTTATTATGGAAATATTATTCTATTTCTAACAAAACTTAGAACCAAAAATGAAAACTAGATAACTTGGATAAGGGCCAGAGAGGGATAGAAAAGCATAATTACTCACCGTTAATATTACCAAGTCCAAGATCAGAAATCTGATCACAATAATTAAAATTCAGAGCTTGAAGATTTGTGCAATCTTTTAGATGAACCAATCCAGAATCGGTTACATCTGAACCAGAAATATCAATGGAAAGTAAAGATATCCCTTGCGAAGAGATAATATCCATCCAACTATCATTAACCCCAGGGCAATCTCCCAAGTGAAGATCCTATCAAACCACAAGCAGACAACATGCAACAATCAAAAGCCAACAGTGACGAAGAGCTTGAAGGATTTGTCAAAAGTCTCACTGAATACCTGCAGAGCACAATCTCGAAAAGCTTCAAGAGAAACATCATTCAAAAGTTGTGAATAGACCAAGTCATCAAAGATCTGCTGACTGATGTCCCTTGGAAGCATTGAAAATGTACTGTATTTATCTATGTCCTGATTGAGTAAAAAGCTAAAGCAATCAGTTCATGTTAAAAAAAAATAATAATTTGGCCATTCTGATACCATGTGAAACAGAATATACCTCGCGTATTTTTCGGATGCATAATTCCATGAGAGATGGACATCTCTGATTGCTCCTCTGTATTTCATAGGCAGGTCTAGAAAATGAAGTTGCCAACCACTTTGAACTTGCACTTTTGCTAGATCTTCTAGAAATGCCCCTATGCATATTATCTTCATTTTCCAATTGTCCCCTCTTTCTAGAACAAGCTCCCCCCATTGAGGAAATGTCTTGCAATCAATTTGATTGTTATATAAACAGAGCAGAACAGTTCCCTAATTCATTTAGTTACCAAGAGTGCAAATATACAGCGGACTTCAACCTGTATATACAAGAAAAATTATGACAAAATTAGCATTCAGCCCACATTGTCATCAAGACAATGGACAACAGAACAGAATTTTCAATAATTACTTCCAGAGATTTTCTTGTTTCTAAGAATTAAATATGCAATAGAAAATAAACATATAAGCACCACTGGCAAATGTAAGCACCAAGAGACTCTGTTTGATAAAATTACAAAGCAAACAGAGCCTCCTGGTAAACGCCATTTAAAATGTCTCAAAGCATACAGACTACGACAAAAATCTCGAGCCACTAGCATCAAACAAAACAAGGGAAAAAAATCTTCTCAACCAAATTTTTTTTTTTTTTAATAATGACAGTAACATTTTGTTCTGATCACTGCTAGTAATAAAATTATAAATCACGAAGAACTTTTCCCATGACAGCTTGCATATCACATTCTAACCAAAATTGCAAACAGAACAAAACTAATGTTGACAGTGCAATTTTTATAATACATTGAATGAGAAGTAAAGTTACAATCCAAGGTTAAATAAGCTAAATCAGCTATTAAAACCATCACCATGCATGCTCGCCAGAACCAACAAAGCAAAAATCCTAAAGCACTCTGTTAAATAAAAACTCCCATAGGTAAAATCTTTTACAACAAATTAAGAGAAAACATACCCAAAAAGGAAAATGATCAGCCCACTTTGCACAACAATAAACTAAAGTCATCACAAACAAGGTTCACATAATCATAATCACCAATAACTGAACTGTTTAATTTGCCATTTTCAGCAAACTTTAGCTCACTAGTCATCAGCTAACTACATTAAAATCTTTAAATACCTTATTATCATTAAAAAAAAAAAGCATACACACACAAGGACAGCTATAAGCAAGACATATAGCAGATTTTCCCAGCAACCAACCAGGGGGGAAAAAAAAGAAGAAGAAGAAGCAAAACGGGGAAGTAAACAGTATTTGATCAGGTTATTTTCTTTTCTTTTTCCATAAAGCTAAATACGAAATAAAGCTAAAGGCTCAAACAGAAAACCAAAAAAGGCAAAAATTTCATTTCTCGGAAAGATTTCCACAAATCATTTTCGCGGAAATCATTTTCCGAGAAAACAAACAGACACCAAAAGAAAAACAAAAACAAGAGAAAAATAAAACTAAACCCAACCAAAACGAATCTCCATAACTATACCTTAACATCATCGATTATTATAATTGTTATTATTATTATGAGAACTGATTTGAAATCAAATTAACGGATGATGATCAGCAACACAGAGAGAAATGGAGAAAAGTGTAGAAGAAGGACAGTGATACTGAACCCAACCAACCAGAATAAGTGTCTAATAAAGGGAGGCTGTGACAGAACCAAAAAGTACGCACCTGTTATTGAACGACACGTGCCATGAAGCAATTAAGAAACGAATAGTAGGATTAGAGTTGGGTGCACTCAAACGCAGAAGAAGGAGATAAGGAGCGAAACGGGGCCCATATGTTGTGATGGGTCCCATTATTATTAGATATTCTATTCTTTCTCTTTGATTTCGGGTTTGCCTTTATCCACTACCATGGAAATGGGGCCCACGTTGGAGCGGTTTGCTTTTGAGGATTGTACACGCAAAGGCTCTTTAATTAATTGTTAATCATTATCATTATAATAATAATCTTTAATTAAGGGGTAATCAAATTAATGATGATTTTGGTAGAGAGCTTTAAGGATAAAGTTTTATTTATTATTATTGATTGAGATGAAACCTCAATGTGAGCTCATTGTTTTGGACTAATGGAGTGGGGTGATTTGTTGACAAATTTGTGACTACATATTTTGAGATTATGTGTGTTTTTTTTTATAGTAATGTTTCTAAATTTTTTATGCTACATACAATCCGGCGGGGAATATCAATGGGAGATGCACGGTCGTGCCTAATTTTGGTCTTAAGGCATCCATGAATATAGTAATGTTTTTGATATTTTATGTAATTATATGTAATTTCCTTCTATTACCCCTTATTTAATTTAATTCTATTAAATAAAAATTTATTTAAATTAAATACATTTAATCAATTAAAATAGATTTAATATTAAGTAATTTTATAAAATTAAAAAGTTAGAATTATAAATAAATTTTACAAAATTTTTAAATTAAATATACTTATTTAAATTTATAAATTAATTGTATAAAATTTATTTCAACTAAATACACTTTTATAGATAAGATTATCAAATTGGTAATTAACGGTTTCGTTTGTTTAGATATTTTATGCCTTAAATTAGTTTTGAGTTTATTAATTTTAATTTTTGGCCTTAAATTGTAATAAGATGGCAGTATGTTTAGCTAAGTGGACTCATTATGATGTTATTTCAATGGAGAAAGTCACTAACTGTATTTTATCAGCTGTGATGGAGGATTGATTTACCTTTGATTTCTTAGTTCCATGAAAGTTGATTTCTTCAAAAAATAAACAATAAGATGATCAAACTAATAATCATATGTTAGTGAAATGTTGATTTTTTTTTAAGTTGGTTAATTGATAGATTCCAAATAAAATAAAATAGAAAAAAAGTTATGAAAAATTACATGATTTCGACATAGTAACTAACGTTGACTTGTAAAAGGTAGAATATTATATCCTTTTTATTATTTCTTTCAAGCACAAGAACAAATGATTTAATTTTTTGATTCCTTTATTAGATGGACCGAGAGATCGAACTATATCTATTTACCATTTGAACTATTTATATGTGACTGTATTATTCTATTTATTTATGTGTAAAAAACAGTGAAAATTATGTATATATAATTTGTATAATAAAATATTTGATTGATATCAATTAATTTTCCATATAATTATAAATTTATAAAATTCATTTCATCCATTGAATCGATTGGAATCAACTTTTAATATGCCAAGAAAGAAATTGATAAGAGCAATGAGCTGATTATGTTGACTCCTTATTTTATGCATATTTCTGGCTTTTTTAGAATTTTTTTTTGTGCAACTTTTATTTAAAAAATAATTTGTTTATAATTTTTCTAAACATATTCCATGACCGAGTGTGTGGTTTTGGACTAATGTTCTTGTATTGTATTGTTACGTATAACTTATCTACAAGATGCTTTCATATTCAAAAAAGAATTATAAGATGCTTTTCAATTCAATTTTTTTTTTCTTAAAAATCTATAAGATACTTTTCAAATTCAAAAAAATCTATGTGATGCTTTCATTAATAGGATTAGGCCAGGCTTCATGTTAGCCCTTTTCAAACCATTTTGTTTGTATTGTTACGGTTTTGGTTTTCAGCATTTTATTCCTACTAGCATGATAACTGCGTCATGCTGCAATCTTTTAATTTTGAGCTAAACAAAATTTTAAAAAGATAAATAATTAATTTTTTTATGTATTTAGAAAATTTGAAAAGTATTATATATAATTTAATTTATTTATAAAATATTATGAATTATTTTTTAAAAATAGATTGATTATTGTTTATAATAATTAAAATAAATTTTGAT
>CATIWM010240400.1:0-15060 GCA_949671775.1 Mallotus repandus
CACCAAAAAAGAAATAAAAATCTCAAATGCAACAAAGAAAAACAACACTGACCAAGGCACCAACAACCACCGATTGAGACATACAGCAAGCAATAAAACACAACACCAAATGCTACCCAAACAACAAAAAAACCAGATAAAGGCAAATCTAAGGATACAGAGAGCACCAGTTTCAGCTTGTGAAAACAGGAGGGCAAAGAGAGCAATGATAGAAACCAGATCTGCGATGTGTGTTTCCATCCAAGGTCGTTCTAAAAACGGCAAACGCAAATGAAGGCAACAGAAAAACAACATCTTTAATGCTCATTTCCATTGGAGATCCTTCTACAAATGGTGAATCGAAATGGAGAAAACACTAAATAGGATTTTGTTGTGTTCGTCTCAACAGATCCAATATACGAAAAAGAAGGAGAAGCATAGCACAAAAACGAAGGAGAAAAAAGAAAAACCATTTCCATTGGAGATCCTTCTACAAATGGCGAATCGAAATGGAGAAATCGAAATGGCGAATCTGACTCTATTCATCTCAAGAGATGCAATGTGCAAAGAAAAAGAAGGAGCACAGCACAAAAACGGAGGACAAAAAAGAAAAAAGAAATCGAGAAAAAAGGGAAATAGAAGAGAAATTAAGGAACAAAAAGGAAATAAAGCCATAAGTGAAGAGAAAAGGAAAAAGGCAACAGGAAAGTGGCGATAGAATACTCTAGAAGAAGAAGAGTCTAGGGCTACTAAAAGGCAACAACAGGTAAATTACTCTAAAAACCATTTGATCCTGCCGTTTAACAAAGATACCGAGGGCAAAATGGGAAATATAGTGTTTGTTTCTCTACAGCAACAGGAAATGACGTCGTTTTCTTTGCTGGGCCTGCACCTACCACAAAAAACAAAAAGTCAATGGTAAAGATGGAAATAAACCAAAAATATAGACAGTTACTCAAGGATAAATGCAGTGGTAATGGTGTAAATAAGCATGAAATCTGATGCCAATTGTTTGACCGTAAATGAAGAGGGAAATTTTTTTTCTCTTTTATATATATAAATAGATTTTTCTTAACCATCAACTATATATTTGTGCATCAACCTTTTGAAAATTTAATTCAGTAACTCTTTTTTATTCATATTTTAAAGTGTTTACTGTCCTCGATTTAAAAAAGAGAGATAGGATACTTCGTATTATGCAATCAATTAAATTATCAACACTAAACTGTTAATTTTCTTTTTTTTTTAAAAATCAAGCATCAAATTGTTTAGAGCAACAAGAGTTAAAAACTTCCAACAGGCCGTCCCATGAGTAATCACGGTTCAAACTCAATCCCCATCCCTTTAACGACTTCAACCAACCAGCTAAAAAATCCAAACAGGCCAACACTGTGGCACACTAATCGGCTGTGCTTTTAAGAGCTTATCAATGGCCAACTCTTATCTCTCCCTCACGCTGCTCACTCTCCTCCTCTCTAGATCATCATCATCGTCATCATCGTACAATCAGGAAGACAACCCAATAACCCGCTTCCAGCAATACCTCAGATTCAACACAGCACATCCCAATCCAAACTACGCGGCTCCAGTTTCTTTCCTCACTTCAGTCGCCCAATCCATCGGTCTGAAAATCCAAACTTTACACTTCGTACCTGACAAACCCGTCCTTTTATTAACATGGCCAGGCTCAAAACCATCCCTCCCTTCAATTATCTTCAATTCTCATCTCGATTCTGTCCCCGCCGAGCCCTCTAAATGGACCCACCCGCCTTTCTCCGCTGTCCATACAGACGATGGGAAAATATTCGCCCGTGGAGCACAGGATGATAAGTGCATAGCTATACAGTATTTAGAAGCTATCCGTAACTTGAAAGCTAAAAACTTTGTGCCCGTTAGGACTATTCATGTTTCTTATGTTCCGGATGAGGAGATTGGTGGCTTCGATGGGGCTGCTAAGTTTGTTAACTCTAAGGAGTTTAAAGATTTGAATGTTGGGTTTGCTATGGATGAAGGGCAGGCGTCTGTTAATGATGAGTTTAGAGTGTTTTATGCTGATAGGTGTCCTTGGAATTTGGTAATTAAGGCAAAGGGACAACCTGGGCATGGATCTAGAATGTACGATAATTGTGCAATGGATAATTTAATGAAGAGTGCTGAGGTTATTAGTAGGTTTAGAGAAAGTCAGTTTGATGTTGTGAAGGCTGGAAAAGCTGCTGATTCTGAGGTTGTTTCTGTTAATCCTGTTTATGTGAAAGCTGGAATTCCTTCTCCTACTGTAAGTGATTTTAATTATGGTTGTGATTGTGCTGTGTTATCTGTCTTTGTGTTATTTTATATATGTTTTTTTTTTCTGTTCTGTTGATGTGAGATGTTTTTGTTCAGGGATTTGTTATGAATATGCAACCTTCTGAGGCTGAAGCAGGTTTTAATATTAGATTGACTCCTACTACTGACCCTGATCTTCTCAAGAAAAGGATTGCTGAAGAGTGGGCACCGGCTGTTCGCAACATGACTTATGAGGTACTGGGATGGATCATTTTCTCCAACGATTGAAATTTATTGATATCGTACTAGGATAAATGTACTAAATAAATGGGAAATATTTGGTATATGATTTGAAACTCGTTTGTTTTAATATGATGGTCTCTGGTCATTTTCTTTTATTTTGGTGATAATGTATAGACTTCATTGTTAGTTGAGCTGAAGAGGTCCTGGTAATGCTTTAATGCTCCTCCACCTGGTGCATTTTGGTTTTATTTAGACCTTGAAACTTCGTCCTTTTATTCATGGTAGTGTTAGGGATGGCAACCTACAAAGTTCTGAATCTCCTGTGCGTCTTACTATTTTAATCAAGTACTAAACTTTTCAATAGCACCCTGTATTAGTCCTTTTATTAACAAAGTTGCAGATTTAGTACATAGGCGGACAAAACTAATGTTATCTCCCCGATTGGAGGATGCATTTGTAATACATATAGCAAGATGAGCTTCTTTGCTAGAAACGGGCCCATAAGATTTTTCTTTCATCTATGAGGCAATTTTTGGGGCTAACGTAACATGCAGTGCAGGAAATAATATTGATTTTGTCCACTTAGGCCCAGAACTATTCCACTCATGTTAGAATTTCCATCATATGACGATATATGTTTGTTTTGTCATAAATTAGTATTGTCCAAGAAGGTTCATTTTGGTCATCAAAGAATCACCTGGGGCCCAGAATTGGCTTGTGCCTCTATAGGTTGAGGTTATGAATGGAAATTCTTACATGAGAAGCCATATTGCTTGCTTGGCCTTTGACAGGGTGGCTGGCATTTTTTTCCTTTATTGTTTGTGGTTACATCTCAGTGTTTGCTTGCATTAGCTCTTAGTGAAAGATTTTGCTTGTTCAAAGTGACTTTAAAGTTTTCTTGTTGGTTCCTTTAATAAAATGGAGGTGTACATTGACTGATTGAATTTTAGTTGTTAGCCTTAGCTGCTCTCTGGCAGAGTGTGTTCTAGAATGTCCAGCATCCAACCAAGCACATCCAACCGAACAAAGAGGATTGGACTATCACTCTCTCCCCCCTCTGAACCTTTAATTAAATGTTAGTATCACTCTCTCCCCCTCTTTAACAATCATGTGAAAAGTTTGAAGGAAATACTATGCCACTTTAATATGATATGACTAGGAAAGACCTCGTGATATCTCTTCACTTTTGACCGATGTTGGCCCTGTGGACTACAAGTATCTTTAGTATTCTCCTTTTTTCAGTTGATAATTGCTTTAACATTCTTGACTATGTTGCATGTAACTAAAGTAATAAGAGATACATGAATCTAAATTGTGTGCTAACAACTTTCAGTGTCTGTGAGTTATGAAGTTCAGACTTGTATATTCATACTCTTAGTACTGTTATCATTTCTGTATCAGGAAAGAGATATCTTATTATACATGTATGTGGCAGATAACTGTGCAAGGACCCATAAGAGATATCACGGGGCGGCCATTAATGACTGCAGTGGATGATTCCAATCCATGGTGGCTAGTCTTCAAGCAAGCTATTACAGCAGCTGGAGGAAAACTTGCAAAGCCCGAAATCTTGTCTTCGACCACTGATGCACGGTACATAAGACAGTTGGGAATTCCAGTTCTTGGCTTCTCTCCGATGACAAATACTCCCATATTATTGCATGATCATAACGAGGTTTAACAAGTTTGCCAATTAGTTTTTTTGTGATTAAACTGGTTCATCTTTCTATGTCCCTTTTCATTCTTTCTTATTATGTGTTGCAGTTCTTGAAGGAGACTGTCTTCTTGAAAGGAATTGAAGTGTATGAGCATATAATTAGCTTTTTAAGTTCCTTTGAGGAGGTTCATTCGACATAGACATTCCCATTGATGACTAATAAGGAGAATGTACAATGCACTGACTTTTGACATGGTGGCACTGTTTCGCTGGTATGACTCATCATCTTGCTTGTGTTCATTGGCCCTGTTTGGGGAATCTTTATTGAAAAAAAATAAACAAATACAAAGGGAGCCTGCTTCTTGTGGTGTGATCCGCAGCCCCAAACACGCGGAACTTTGCATATTCTGTAATTATATTATCTGGTTTTTGTTAAACCAACCAATGTGCATTTGCTACTGCAGAATAATAGAGAATAATATTTCACTTGAAACAGCACCTTTTCTAAAGCCTTTGTTGAGAGATTGAAACTGAGCATACTCATCCATTGCACAAATGTTTCTTTCTCAAGTTAGTTTTACAATAAATTACTTTTATGACAGTTTTGATGGCAGCTGCTTTATTGTGATGAAAACAAATCAGTATTCAAAAGATAAAAAGATAATGATTCTCATCTAAGACACTGAATTTGCAGTAATTGTTGCATCATGACAATGCATTCTGGCGAAATTGTTGGAGTTTCTTATGTGTTGTAAACTTGCTACAGCCCTTAGCCCAAATAAAGGTACGGAGCTGTTCAAAGCTTGGTGGGTGGCGGCCACTCCATGCAACTAGCTTAACTGGGTTGAGCCTGAAGTTGAGCTCAAGTTGAGCATAAAAGGTTTCATAATGTTGTTTGCAAAGGAAATGGTGTAAAAGTGGCATTCTGGTTTTACGTGTTCATTGCTGTATTGATATTGTATTCAAAAATTTGGAGAAATCATGCCTCAAAACAGCTATTTCATATCATCATCAAACGCGTTAAATATAAAAATTATACACGTATTGTAAAAAAATATTATAAAAGATAAGGATTCTTACTTAGATGGGAAGAGAAAATATATATATGTAAAATGTTAAATATGTGACTTAAATTTTTATGGTTATTGTTTATGGTTTGTGTTTGTTTCAATTAAATTTCGTCTGACAAACTCCATAATAACTAATAGAAGAAAAGATTAAAAAAAATTATTTATTTTCCTTTTTTTACTTTTATTTCTATTTTATTAAAAACAAAGAAATAGATAACTAAAAAAAACTTTTTTCCCATAATGCTACTATTCATATAGCAGACCACAAGAATTTTTTTTTCTTTTGTTATATATATATATTTTTCAGTGGAATACTGTTTCCATTAAGTTTGCCAAGTGTATAATTTCTCGAAAAAGTTGTCACTAAAATTGCAATTTTATTTGGCTGTGGTGCATACATCAGTACTATGCAATATGTTGGAAGATGACCATTACATAGTCATCGTTGATATAAAAACCGTAGAAAATTTGCTTACCAAAGCCAACAACTGTATGTGGAACCCTTCAAATAGAATGATTACCTTATTTTCAAATTTCAACTAACTATTGCAATTTGCACCTATAAATATGGAAAAAGTTATTTTTAATTTGCTCCCCCATTTGCATGAAAATCAAGAATTAAATACTTAATTAGCTGTAGAAGAGAAATGCAAACCTTTTGACATTAAACCCGGTATACGTAAGAAACTCAATTATTCCAAATTCATGTTGACATTAAACACAGTAAATCCACTCATAAACTGAGCTTATTGTATAAAATACAAATGGCCGGAAGCTAGAGCTCACAGTTTTCTGCATAATGTTTTCAAGGGAAGTTTCATGAGCCTAGCAACGCAAATATGGACACTTATCTGTTGTGGTGCAACTGCTGATGATGATGCAAGGTACTTGGAACAAAAATCCATCCTTGCACTGCACAAAAATATGTTATCCTTTCACAGAATTCTGCCCAAAATCTATGAAATGTCGGCACTCTATACCAAGACATTTTAGGGTCAGTCCAAAAATATAATTCAAAAAAATAAAAAAATAAAAACCAATGTACATACCTTGATGATAAAGTGAGAGTTAGGTCAAGAAGATCACCCCTCTCAAGATAAAGCAATAAATTATTATTGTAGTTGATAGAAGGGCATTGCATTAGCCATTACTCTGGATATGGTGGTTGTGAAAGATACATTTTTTTTAAAATATATATATATATTTATGAAAACTAATAAAACATTTTTCCTGGAAGTTTCATTTTTATCTCTAATTTTATCAAGAACACAAGAAGAGAGAAATAAAAAAGATTTGGGATTTGATTCTTTTTTATTTTTTTGCCTACTAATACTCCAGATAAAACCCTTACCCACATGGATCTTGCCTCTTCATCCTCCAACACTTTGAAATAACCTTCATTGCATCTTCCTGCCCATACCTTACACCAAAAATTTTCTCTTCAATTTTTTTATGTATTGATTGAGAAATGACAAGCCTCTAGTATGCCCATCTGCCCTTTTTGGCCTCCCCACACCAAACTTGGTCCTACACTTTCTTTCTTTCTTTTTTCTTTTTCTCTTTCAAAATTAATGTAATATTGTGTCAATTTTAAATATACATTTCCAATTAATTTATTTCTTTAATTCAAAAAAAGTATTATATTCTATTTTAACTCAATACAGACTCTAATATCATTTGAAATGAACAAAAAAAAATCCAACTCTTAATTTATTAATGCATAAAAAAAAACACCACACTTGATCTGCATGCACGTTCAAGAATTTACTTCCATGGGTCATAATATTATGTTATTGAAATCCAACATGCTAAGTGAGAAAGTGGAAAACGAGCTCATTAGCTACTTGGAATAGGGTCCTAATTGATAATGGTCCAACGAGTCTTATTGGGTGGCTGGCTGGTCCTACAATTCTGGCTGGCAGGATAGAGTTACAGGGGTCGTCTTTGCCTTTCGCATCCTCGATATTTGCAAGGTACGGAAAGATTATGGGGGTACGGCAATGCCAGTTAATAGATGCATTCTTGTTCTTCAGCAAACAACCTTTTCTTTTTCTTTTCTTTTGCAAGTACATATAATATATGTACATTGTGATATGGATGTAGTAGAAGATGCAAGAGAAGAAGCATGTATCTTCATTTATGATTCTTGTTGTTTTATTTTGGATAAATTGATTATGAGGGTCTGAATTTTAACACATTATTTTATTAAATATTTTAATTTTTATTATATTTTATTAAACTTTTGATCTTTTATTTTCATATAGATTAAAAATAAATTAAATTAAATTAATAAAATTATGCAATAATTCAGGTTTGCTGTTGCTAAATATGTTGTTATGAAAGGTTTAGAGATACGTTTTGTGAAGAATAAAAGAAAAAAAAAATGTGAGGGTAAGGTGTAAGAAAAAATGTTCATGGAGGTTATATGTTTCAATTAGTAATTTTAATAACGCATTCACTGTTAAAACTTACCACCGACATCACAATTTTAATAGAATAAATAAAACTTATTTCACAATTTCATTATTTCAGTTTAATTTGTCCTTAATTTATGCAAAAATAAAAGATCAATGGCTTAATAAAATATAATAAAAATTAAGAGGCTCAATAAAATAAAGTGTCAAAGTTCAGTAACTTCAAACAGGTTTATCTTTTTATTTCCAGGTGGGGATCACTTGAATGGTGGAGGGTATTAGATATAAATACAGTGTGCTAGATTTTAATTTTTTTTTATTTGGCCAGTATTCTTTTAACTATGTTTTTTGGCCAATAGATAGGATGACATAAATTAAGTTTAATTGTTGCCCCCATTTATGTACATTCCATTTGATATATAGATAAAGTTCATGACCCTTTTGTCTAACTTGACTGTTTAGTACAATGGTATTCGTATGCATTGTGGATATAGAATTTGAGGAGTTTTCAGATCGATTGCTGCTTCTCTCAAAATACTAGCACTAATATACTGACACTCTAACCATTTCGTCTATTTAATGATCTTCAAATTAAAAGTTGGAGCGATGAATTTTTAATTCATATTCTAATTTTATGAAAATTTAATTCATTTTTTAAGATTTTTAAAATCTAAAATTATTAAAAACTATTATATTAATAGTTTAAAAATTCTATACATTAATTTCTGATAACAAACTATTTCAATAAAAAATTAAATTAAAATATTAATATCTGACCGATAGTTTAGAACTAAAAAGTATTAATTAAATTCAACTTGACCCCTTTTTTATTATTATTTTTTAATTATACCATTTGAAAAGCATTATACTTTTCATCAGTATGAAAAGCCCTATACTGCTTATCTACTAGTAAAATAAAATTTTTGGACATTGTTGTTGTTCTAAATCAATATCCAACATTCAAAAAGAAAAGCATGAAATGCCCCTATACTTTCCTGCTCAACTTTAAAATCCACTCTTAAAATTCATTCTAGAACACTGTTGATATTCCAAACCAATATCAAACATTCAAAAAAAAAAAAAAGATTATCAAGTTTATTGAAATGGTTGAATATTAATATACTATAAGATATATTTATTAAAAGGGTCTCTTACACCAGATTCATTTTATTCACTGGGTGTAGATGAAAATGTCAAGTCTTCGAGAGCTGGTGGAAAAGCATGTGTAAGGATGGGTAATATAGGTGAATGAGTTTGAAGTCCTCTAATAAGAAGTGGGTGCTAATTTTTACATTGAATTTATTAGACTCTCAATTTATAAAGTAATTCTGGTGACTTCCATAGCTGGATGTCTTTCTGTAAGTTTTTGTTTGTTTAATAAAATTTACTTTGGTCAAAAAAAAAAATTGTAAAGTAATTAATACATTCTTTTGCCAATCAATTGTAGGTGAGACTATAATACATTGGCCTCAATTGAAATTTTTCAAAAGGAAAAATGATAGATATCGAAATTCAGTGTGAATAGTGATCTGGCAAGTCCGTACTTTTACTCTTTTGCCCTTGGGCATATTTTATATTTACTTTATTAAAATAATTTTTTTACAGATTATAGGTGTTTAAATTTTTGTATGATGGGTTTCCTCGTGTACATTTTAGGTTTTAAATTCTAAAAAAAATAATTTTCAAAAAAATTGAATTTAAAAAAATTAAAATTCAAAAAAATAAATATTAATTAATATTGAAGACAAATAAAATCTATTTCTAAAATATTTTTATCATGTAGCTATTCGCAATATCATGAATAGTAACACATATCTGAGCCCTTTTCAAAATATGAAGTCATCCTTAAAAATTATAATAGTGATATAAAAGTATAAATATATTATACTTCAATGGTTACTATTTTTTTTTATTATTAATGAGAATATCTCATTACTGGACAAAAATAATATAATAGAAATACAACAAATATATAATAATACAAGTTAACATAAATTAATATGATAAAAAAATTTCAAACTAAAGATGCAAGCAGTACTACAAATAAATATTTATCAATTTGAATAGCTACTTAATTGTCATACAAATATTGCACATTTCTCTGAAATTGAAAGTATTGAAAGCCAACATTTCTCTTTGTGGACATACATGATACATCTGTCTTACCCTTAAGTCAATATGAACCAATAAAAAAAAAAAGGAAGAGTATAGGAATTAAAAGAAAGTCCATATAATATTTATTGGAAAAATCAAATGGAAGATGTGAGATCATGAAATTTAAGCCACATGCCTGCCCACCATATGCTCACATGCCAATGCCAATGACATTCTTCAACACTAGTGCAATGAGCAATAAGTTTACCCTTGGTCTAATTCCTCCTTTCCCAGCTAACCCTTTTCAAAGACTAGTGCCTTGACATTGTATCTGCAACCTAATTTAATTATAGTGTAGTCGGAAGACTACAATGTTAAATAATTAATTTCTTACAGCAGACCCAGCTAGATTATATGGGTTTTTGGTTAACAGGAGTAAAATAAATATATTTTGCTAATGAGACTTCAATTAATTGATTTTAACTGAGATTTTGATATTTTATGGTCTCAGGTTTAAACCCGTAGCACCCAGTTAATAATTTCCTTAGATTTTACTATAACAGATTGTTGGGACAACTAATTAATTGTGAATTTATGACATTCTAACAAGCAAGACAATTAAAAAAATGCATATATTTTAATCTTTGTGTCAAAATACCCTAAAAGTAAAAACTATTACAGGTCAAGCAAATTGATGAGCTCTTAGCAGAAACCCATGATACCAAGGAAATTTCCTTCTAACTTCCAACCAAATAAAAGTCATTTTCATGTTCCATAATTTATGACAGATTTGAAAAAAAAAAAATCCGAAAAGATTAAGGAGTGTGGCATGAACATGTGATGTGCTTGTTTAAAATAATTATATTACACTAATTATATATTTATTTTAATATAAATGATACTTTCAGCCACCTTGTGATAGGGTATCATGATTAAATAATTATAGTAATTAGAAAAAATAATCTCTTAATTTTTCTTAGAGATTAGAGAACAACAATATCTAATTAAGAAAGGGTTGTTGCTATTATTATGATTATAGAGATTTTATTTATAAAAATATATTGTTTTCCCAAGGCAAAGAGAACAAAGGAAGGAGGGAGGATGGAGAGGGTACTAGTACGGATTGACGACACTATTCTTTTCACACAATAATTATATCATCGGAGAAATCAATTTTTGCTAATTAGGATTTAAAAATATCCCTTCTTCTCTCATGGTTTAATTTGAATACTAATTTTTAAGGGTAAAGCTTTTTCCATAATTGCAAACTCAGGTTCACATAAGCACATGGGATGTTTAATTGCACAAAAGAATATGGTGGGATTCAAAAATTTTTGTTTATTCATTATTTAATTAATGAAAGAAAAGGAATATGTAATTGATTAATTAAAATGTAATCATGATTTGGTTGTTTTTCTTGTTTACCTTTAAAAAAAATTAGTAAAACTAAAAGAACTATGAAGCTAATTTTGGAGCTGATTGGATAGCTTGATTCATTATTAAGTTTAAGAGTTTTTTTTTTTTTTTGCTTATAATTAAAAAATTTCAATTAATAATGTTGAGGTGCGAAGTGAAATTAAGTGAGTAATTTTGAAAGAAAATCCAAGAATTTTGAAGAAAACATAGAAAATGCAATAGTAGTATGTTGCATATACGGCAGAGAAGTAGTGGGCAATGCATGGGTTTTGGTTCATAGAAAAGAAGATAACCACCTTACGCTCAAAAAGTGACAAAACAAAAGAAAACAAACAAAAACAATTTGCTGCATGCTGCAAATAAAATCTGGAAAAGAACGAAACCATTCAAGTGTGACTGTGTGAAAACAAACCACATAAAAAGTGGTCAAAATGCCCAATTTAGGAAAAGGGTCATCATTTCTCACTGAAAAGGGTATGTGCCATACCCACTAGTTCCCCCACCCCATGCATGTCTTAATTTGCTGGCAACTTTTCCAAATAAAAACTATACATCCCCTTTTTTTCTTTTTTACAACCCAAATATTAGCAATTAGCAAAGAAGCAAACAATTAGTAACTAATAAAACATAAACATGATTGAAAATTATTGGAATCAGTTGGTGTTGCACTATTTTCATTTAAATGATGTTTTAAATTTAAATTATGGTATATATAGTTATATTAAATAGTTGTTAAAAGACTTTTATCATCATTGTGGTTATGCAGTCCTTTACGACTAATGCAGTCCTTTACGACTAGCCCAAATGACAAAATGTGTGAATATCCAGTTGAAGAAATCAGGAATTGAACCCCCCTTTCTCCCTATTTTCTCCCTTTGTTGTGGTGTTGGGAATTAACTATTTGATTTATGACAAGAAAAATTTATTATGATTGTGTACTGAAAAAACTGAATTAGTTAAAATATAATAAACTCTAAATACTAGTAATTCAAATAAAAAAATAAAACATACATTTATTTATATTCGTGTAAATTTATGATCATGATATAACAGTTCAACATTGGTTAAAAAAAATATAACAATTCATTACAAAATACATTTGTAATATAACAAAATGTATTAAACAAGTATTTGAATTTAAAATTACATATTAAAATTAAATTACAAATATTTAAAATTTATTGAATTTTAACCATTTCAATTTAATTTGGATGGTAAATATTTTTTAACAATTAATCTATGGACAATTGATTTAATTTAGTATATGATTTTGCCGTAATCTGCATTAAAATCCCGGTATAAATGCATCAAAGGTCAAGTCATATATATAAAGTACAGCATTATATGTGAAAGTAACATTTGATGATAGTTTTGTTGAAGTGAAAGTGAAAGAAAATGATGGAAATTGCTTGACGCGGTTTTGGAGCTCTTCTTCTTGCATGACAGAGTAGCAACAGCTGTGTGTCTCTGTGTGTGTTCTATCATTATATATTCTCACGCAACTGGCTTTAAGTACTGCGCTGCTACTGTTTAAGACTGCGCGTTTAGTTAAGTTGTGTTTTTATTTAAATTCCTAATTAAAGTGTATCACAGCAACCCAAAAGCTATATAATAATAATAATAATAATAATAATAATATCATCACCACCTGCAGATCGATCCGGGAAGTTGCCTTCATTAGAGTATCCTATGTTTTAATTAATTTTTTTTTATGTACATATGAATTTGGCCTTGTTTGTGTTATATATTTTTGTTTATTATATAGGGTTTTTAAAAAAAAAATTTTTTTTCTTTGATTTCTTGCTTTGCAAGTCGATCAAGAAAAAAGGAAATCTGAAAAAAAAAGAAAGAAAATACTACCTTTTGTTAAGCTTTTTCCATGGTTATTACATCTTTAATTGATGTATGTGGGCTTAAGTTGGAAAATTATGCACTTTTTACTCTTTTAGGTTGTCAAAGGAAAAAAAAAGTCATAAGACTTGTTGAGGAAGAAGTTAAATATAATTAATCGTAATTTCACGCAACTGTAAAATAAAATGATATAAATTATTTGAATGAAATAATAATTATATAAATTAAAAATAAAATAAAATAAATTAATTTTATTTTTTTTAATTTTTATTACTATAATTTTTTAATTATAATAAGATTTGTTTTAAGTATGTATAATAGTTTTTTAGTTATAAATTAATATTAAATAATTAATTTTTTTAATTTTTAATGGTTTAGAAAAAATATTTTGAGTGATTTAAGGTAAAAAAAATATGTAATATATACATAATTTTAGAATTTGAGTAGTGTATAATAATGTTTTAATTAAAAAATAATGCTATATAATTATGAAAAATGTTTTATTTTTAATAAAAAATTAGAATTTTTAATAGCTTAATACATTAATTTTTTAAGTGAATACTTAAATATGAAAGTGAATATTTGTTAAATTTTTTGTTTAATGATTTTAGGACTCGAGATTTAATATATATATATATATAGATATGGATTTTTTATTTATAACTTAAAAATTATTTTTTAATGCAAATTAATATATCTAAAATTTATTAAGTTCTCATGATATCCAGACATAATTATAATACAAAAAAAAATTATTTTTTTAGTAATTTAAATTCCAGTTTTAGGTCTCATTCATTAAAAAAAATTGAACACATTAATTTGTTTGAGAATAAGTGCCAACATTTTGAAAAAAAAATTTCATTTGCAAATATTTTTTTTAACAATTGGGAAGTCAAAGGATAAAAGATCGAACGATGACCTCTTATCTTATAATGTTCATCATTCATCATTTTATATTTGTAAATATTTTATTATACTGATAAAAAAGAAAATAACTGTATTTATCAGCCATAGCACGCCACATTTTCAAAAATAATCATTAAAATCTAATGACAGAATGTGAGAATCATTTATTAGTAAAAAAAATCTTAATACTTGACCATTTCAAAGTCATTCTAGTAAATTAAATCTAATTAAACTGATTGAATGTGATGATTACTGAAATTAATTAATATTGGATTTTAACTTTCAAATAAAAATTACAATTTGCGCATTTTTTTAAAGATATTGTTGTAACTTGATAAGCAAATGGGTTGAGTTTAGGGATATAAACAAGTTAAATTGCTCGTGAGCAATTTGGTATTCGGTTTAATAAAAGTTTGTTCGAACTCGTATATTAAAGTTTGTTTAATAAACGAAACGAGCTAAATTATACAAAACTAAACTTATGAAACTTGCAAGTCAACTCATAATTTTAATGTTTAATAAATTGATTTTAAATAAATAATATATAAATTTTTATTGTTAAAAATATATTATTAGAATAAAATTATAATTTTTATAAAATATATTATAATTTATTTTTAATTTTTAAATATATAATTTTAATTTATTATTTATATTTTTTAAAATTTCTTGAAATTCACGAACAGTTCATAAACATCAAATAATATGCTCACGATTCAAGCTCCATTATAAATGAACAAAGCATAAACTAATTAAAATTTGACTTGACTTAATTTGATTACACTCCTAATTAAGGTGGAATGTACTTTCTTTTTAAGAAAAATTAGCTGATCCATTACAAGAAAAAAAATGAAAAGGGCGAGATTTAAATCTTATCCTCTATATTTAAAATATCTATATATTTATTACGTGTACATTGTATTTTTATATTATAGAAGGATGTTATTTTCCTTCTTATAAGTGATATACAGTATGATGTGATTTAATTACCTGGCACAATTTGACCATGCCTTGAGACAGATAAGTCATTTTCAAACAAAATCATCAAAAGCTATGGACAAATATATATATATATATATATAATTTTATATTTATATAGCTAAAAAATATCTGTCAGCCATTTTACATTCAAGTTCGGAAGTAACCATATACACTTCCTTTACTA
>CATIWM010240432.1:0-10389 GCA_949671775.1 Mallotus repandus
TTTCAAAGCTAGGGTTTTCACTGGTTCCGCTTTATCTAGATCGAGACCTCAGCGACCATGTCTCCGAACAACACTAGTTCCACTGTATACATAGGTAATACTTGTAAGATCAGAGCAATTTCTATGGTCTGTTAGTTTTGAGTGGCGATCTGATCTCAATTTGGAGCAATTTTACAGGGAATTTGGACGAGAAGGTAAGCGAAAGAGTATTGTATGATATTCTAATTCAAGCAGGGAGAGTAGTGGAATTGTACATTCCACGAGATAAAGAAACTGATAAACCGAAAGGTTACGCTTTCGCTGAATACGAATCGGAGCAAATTGCAGATTATGCCGTTAAGCTTTTCTCTGGCCTTGTTATTCTCTACAATCGCACTTTGAGATTCGCGGTGTGTATTACTATCCCTTCTCATGCATTATTTAATTTAGTGTGTGGACGTTGGAACTCACAGTCACATCCTCATATGTTATGTTTGATTTCGATGAGATTTTGACTGAAATTAGGCAGCTGGGGAAACCAATTTTAGGGATTTTTAAGGGATAAATTGATGGTTAGGATTTGTTAATGAAAATGCGCAAAATTCAGGGACTTAATGACAATCACCCAGCCTTAAGGCTAGTATTTGATAATATTTTATGCTCAAATTTTCACAGATTTCTGGACAAGACAAAGCCTCCCAAAATGTTGCCAATGGAAACATGGCACGGCCTTATCCTGTGCCAATGAATAATGTAGAGAATACCAATCAGTCTATGAGATTGTCCACTGCATGTAGGGTTTCAGCTAACCCATTCAACTATTCCCAAGGTAAAGAGCATTTATGTTATTCTTTTTATTTAAAAAAAAATGGTATGCCAGGTTGTTTAGTTTCAGAGTTCCTCAACTATGTTTTCTTTGATTCATTGCCAGTTTCCCCAGTAACACATCATCATAATGGATATGGGTCAAAATTCAATGGCGTCAATTATGATAATGGTCGGAGAGTTTTTGGGTCTCCTTTTGATAATAACATTAGCCGTTCTAGGTCCCGCCGTTATGATTCGAGTAACCCTGCATCTTACTCCCCTTACTGATAGTATACATTATTTTAGAGAGTGAACATACAGTGATTCTGGAATTCTTGCTTGACGTAGTACAGCTGCATTATTGCTTCATTGTGGAATCAGTCGGTCATATAACTTAAGTAGTTCTGATGTGAATATATGTATAATCTTTTTGAAGCTTAAGTATTTACAAGCATTTGGTTTATCCAGACGTGATAAGAGGGACAGCAGTTCTCCGTTGTTGATGTCATTCTATAATGTCTATTAATCAACGGTTTTGAACCTGAATGGCTTGAACTATGAATTCTTATTTATATATTTATTATATTAGCTCTCTACCCAACTTTTCATGTAATTGTGGTATTTATGTTATTCCTTTTTTTCCTCCTAATTCTGTTGATAATATTAAACATTCTCATGTAATCCATGAGGACAGATTTGGATGACGAGTGAAAATGTACTTTTTTTTTTTCAATGTAAATATCATTTCTGCATAAAAATAAATGTGTATGTGTTGGGTGGGTGGGGAGAATTTAAAGGCTGGCCTAGGGTGCTACTTTTTTTTTTTAAGCTTACTGTAAATAGATTATTGAACTTCATTACTTCTGTTGGATTATCATTTTCCAGAATATGCTGAATAAACATAAATGCTTTTCTTCTCTCTTATTTTTTTGCCCATGTTTCGTTGCCGTTGAATGCCTGGATTTGCAAAATTCTCTTAATTAAAACATCATCTTATTTTTTTAAGATGGATAAATGGTGAGTGATGTCTCTTTGGTGACATATTTAGCTATTTATTTGTTGGTTTCCAAGATGGTATATGTATTCTGAAATTGAATTTACTATTAGATGATAGCTTCTAGAGATGTTATTTGTAGTTAAGCTATCAGTAAATAGACAAACTATAAGCTGTGTAGGAGTTATATTCGTACAGTGTAATGTCCATATTGGGTCTTGTTTGGATGATTTTAGTCCAGTTCCCTATGCATTTTGGAAGTTTTTTGAGCTGTGATGAAGATTGATTTGCAGAATTAGTTGACCTTGACATGAATGTTTATGTAATCCATGTTTCATTAAATACACAAATAAAATGAAAATGGCTAAGGACACAAAATATAACTGCCTATTGTAAGAATATGAAATTTCAATTAAAAAAATTTGTAGTGGTGATTTCAAATACAGTTATGTGGCCTTATCTTGGTCTTTCATGTTTTAAGTAACATGAGGGATCAAATTATTTTAAAGTATTCGTCTTGTTGTAGGATGAGTTTTATTGCAAAAAGAGATTGAAGAAAATTTGAGAGAGTAAGCAACATATAGAAGAAGAAACAAATAAAATAACTGTAGAGAGAAAAAAATTAACACCACAATGATTTCTTTACCTAATGCTCTACTATGCTGTAGCAGTGCATCAAAGACAACTATTAATTAGGAAAGTAATAATTATGTAGTGATGAACTCCTAATTAGGACAAAGTATCAAGTATTTTACTGAATACGGGGATTCCTAACTAAGGAACTTATGAGTTCACAAGTAGTTGAATGAGAACCACCCAAATAAGAAATCTCCAATGGCAAAAAAATCGCAATAAATAAGCTTTTTTTCTTAACATGGAAGTTCTAGATTATTAAAATTAAGCTTTGCTAGAAATGACTTACTAAGTTCGCTTTCCTTGAATGAATTATGCACAGTCATTATTTAAATTGCCAGTGTCTGCTAGGTGAAAGTTGATAACTTATGCCGGAAAATCTGATTTCTATTGTGGTCTAATGCATGGAAACGTCAAGAATGATGTTCCCGCATTTTCGATACATATCGGAAATGGAAATGCCAAAATACGCCCCTAGAACATTCGCGGGCTGTATTTGTAATTATGAAAAATTGAAAATGCGTTTCCTTCTTCAAAATGCATTTCCTAGGTCAAAAAAACAAGAAACCCATATGAAGAAACCACTATTCAAGAAATTAACCCAAGTCAATTTGGAGAAATTAAGAACAAATGCTAACTCCAAATCCAAAAAAAAGAATTGGAAAAGTTAATTCAAAATATATTAAGATCAATTAGAATCCAAATTAAAAAATAATTAGAAAAACTGATGTTCCTAAAGAGTCTCTACATAAACATCAAAACAGAAAATTTAAAAACACCTTCTCAATATTGAACTCTACAATCTTGAGCTTTTTCTAGGTCCTTATAGAGCAAATTGAACTTCTTTTAACTCATACAGATAGCTTTTATCTTAATCAATATGTACTAGTAGCCATTAGGAACTGAGGAAAAAAGCATTATCTCTACGGACGGACACTGAAAGAAAAGCTTTCAAGAAGAGTCTCTCTGTTCATCTTCAAGAGAGAGAAAAAATCCCTCTGTTCTTGTTGTTGTAAGTCTCTCTGTCTCTTTAATTACTGTTTGCCAACTTGACAATGTTTCTGTCCATTCAATATATTTGGGTTTGGGCTCAATTTGCTTAGTGTTTGTGTTTTTAATGTTTATTCATTCATTCATTCATTATTATTTTATTTAAATTTATTCTTCTTGAATAAATTATTATTTTACTTAGTATTCTTATAAGTTATTATTTTAATAATAAAATAATGATATAATAATAAAATATATTATTGTAATACAATGAAATTATATTACTATTAATTATTAATATTATTTTTTCTTATTAGTTAATGCTATTTTTTAATTTTCTTGTTATTATTATCAATAATATTAATCTTGAATAATAATATTTATTTGTTTTATATATTTATATATGCGTTTTCCCACATTTCAGTTTCCTATTTTTTTTATAAAATGTCATTTTCTCATATCCGTTTCCGCGTTTCCCCCTTTCCGTGCATCATAGCTATTGTGAAACAGTGGAATACTCTGCTGCCTAGTTTATTTGAATGCCATGAGAATGAGGCTGTTGCATCATTGTAATTTCTTTTTCTTTCATGTTTATATAGTCCGTAATCATATTGTTTTGATGCATTATTGCATGCTTAAGTTTATAAGGGCTATTGATTATTGTTATTGCATACCTAATATTTCTCTTCTTGAACATCTTGGTGGTCAGAAATTTATCCCATAGGGTGTCACTTCTTTGCAAAATTTTGTGGGTGTCACTTCTTTGCAAAATTTTGTGGGATTTGTTCAGAAATCTGGACAAGCTTTCAACCGCTTGCTCTGTTTTTTTGGATTTTTTAAGTTTAACTAAAAGGATCTTTCTTTTTAAAAAAACTTGCTTTTCAGTTCATATGGAAACTATTTAATACATGTTGTGTGTGAATCTGGTTATTACTAACATTAGCTATATTATGCATTTGTTCATTTTCTTTCATTGTCATTATGTAGTAAAATTAAGCTTGATATTGTGATTCTAGAACTACGGCATGAGCAAAAATTCAACTTGTAATATTTGGATCCTTGAATCAAAGGTGCTGGCATAGGAACAATGCAAGAAAGTTAATTAAAACTACAATAGTTTATTGAACTTGGATAATCAAGTATTTTAACAATTCTATAAAATATGTGAGTTTGGTGTAGAGGACTTTCATGCTGAGGTCTAGACACCTGTCAGTAAAATTGACCTTTGGATTAAATGTGCTCTTTATTCTCCTTCTGTAGAAGTGCGTGGTATGCCCGTCTTTAGAGGAAGTTGAGAACTGAGAAAAAAAATGCATATAAAATCAAATTTGTAGTACTTACGAGATTTTTTGTATATTGCAAAGTGTTGGACATGGCTAAATAAAAAGAAATGGCACTCTTATATGTAGTAATACTGCAGTTCTGTATGCACTGTGATATTGTAGGAGATTTATGTTGTTGTTTTTTAAAAATTTTTGGCCAATTTGAAGTAAAATATTCTTTTGATGTGATACTGTGATATCTATAATGCTACTGGATTTTTATAACACATGGTTTTGATGGTGAGAAGTAATTTTTTTCTGAATCATCTGTATTTACATCTAACTGGACCTTCAAATGTTAATATTTTTGTGATCTCTTCAAGCTAGAAAATCTAAGGGTTAACCTATAGGTCCCATTTTAGGAAAAAATTTATATTTATTTTGATTTGGGATATGTATTCTCCATAGTATGTGCATCTTGTTTTGGAGCTTGGCTGGTATTAAACAAAAATTAATGCCTTTCAACTGAGTCGTCTATGGCTGCTTAACTGAGTTATTAAAGGGTCTTTTATGTTCTATTTCTTTATACATAGATTTCACTTCCCTCCCCCCCCCCCCCCTTCTCTTTTTGAACTTTTGCACATGGTTTGATATGTTAATTGCCGAATGCTATTAGTGTCTTGGTGATTTACATTACCTTATATTTGTTTTTCATTGCTAGTACCATTTGGACTCTAAATCTCATATCAGGAAGGCATAACTTGATTATATCTGCAAATCTTTAAACCTGTTACCGTATGGTCATGACTGCAAATTTAAATCCTTTGTTGAAGTGAATTTCGAGGAATAAAGTGACTGTTGTTTTAGAATTTTTATCATCTAGTATTGGTTAGCTATCAGCTATTAGTCACTAGCTGTCAGCTATTAGTCACTAATTATTAGCTATCAACTATTAGCAATAATTTAACCAAACGGGCCCTCAAAGTATCTTGGTTAATAAATTCTTGTAGATTTTCAGCAGCTTGGTGGTAAGCACTCTAATTTTACTTTCTAACTTTTGTAGGTTCGGTTTGCAAATAATGCAGATTTCTTTCGTTCTAACCTAGTTTATTGTGAAACCAACATAACATCTCTACCGCAAAACCAAATAATGAGTGCATGGTTTGCTTGATTTGATTCGTCCCTATGGCCCTAAAATTATGCATGGCAACCACAGAGGGAAGAAAAGGGAAGGGAAGAGAAGGGTTTTTAAAGTTAAGGGGAGGGATTAAAAATTATAGATGTTTTTAGTAACTTTAAAATAATTAATAAATGGAAGAGAAGGGGAAATGTTAGAAAAGGAAATAAAATTTTAAATTATAGTATATTTTAAGAGTTAAAATTTTTTACACCTAATTTGGGGTATAATGATTTTCATCTTATAGGAGGAGAATGATGATAATGATTTTTCTTCAATTTTCTTCCCTTCATAAAAATTTTTAATAGCTAAATAAAATAAAAATTAATTTCCTAACTATTTTCTTACTTTTCCCTCCATCCATCAAATTGACGGAATCGTCACTATGGGTGTATTCTTATTTTAATAGAAATTTTTGTTGTGTTCCATAAACCAAAATCAAGGTGAATTTAATCGGTTTGGTTTTGTATTTTAGTCTAGTCAGTGGGGTTTGGTTTTGTTTGCCCTGCCCGGAGCAGCCTTAGAAAGGAAAATTGTTACGACTGTCTTTTGGGTTGCCGAACACAATCCTCAAGGGCCCTTTTTTTTTTTTATTTCGTAATAATTTCTTTTGGGCTACAACAAGGTTGACAACAAACCATTGGGGGATTGAATGGAATGCTATGGGTATATTGAATTTAAATAAATTTCATAAAATTTTATGATTTTTTTTTTCAAATTCACATGAAAGTGTTTTGTTTAAGAGTATGTTTGGTATAAATGACTTATACAATTTTGTGAAATTCATTTGCGATTTCAAATGATGTGTTTGATTTAAATAAATATATTATTGAACAATTCTAAATTTTTAAATTTGTGGAATTGGTTGTAAATGGATTAAATTCTAACAAATGGTTGAAATTTTCGAATGGATTTGATAATTTTTAAATGACTAAAATATATTCTTATTATTTATTTTTAAAAAATAATTTTCTATGTAAAAGGATATTTTTTTTACCAAAATTAAAAAGTAAGTTGAATTTTAAATTTATATCAAATACAACATAAAAAATTTTACAAAATATTCATTGAATTTGAAAATAAATTCAATTTGAAATTTATTTGAAAATGAAATAAATTTTTTAGTAGAATTGAACTAAATATAATGTAAATGAAAATTTGTGCAATTCATTTTCAGTTTCAACATTTCAATTTTGTGAAATTGATTATTATTAAACTAGATTCTTAGAAAATGAATGTTATTTAAAATTCGTTTGAAGCTGAAGTTAATTTCTTAGTGGAATGAAATCAATTGGTAAATATTCTCTAAAATTGGTAGTTTGTTGTTTGCTTCCCCAAAAACATGTTATGTTTGGGGTTTCAAGGAAATTTAGTAGAACATTTCTTACTTGTTGAATTGCTAAAATAACCAATTAAATGCAGGATGATCTTTTAGAGCCATTTGATGTTAGTGGCTTAATTTCGACCATTAGATTTAATTCTTTGTAAATTTTATGTATCTATTAAATATTAATAATACTTTTATATCTTTAACATTGATCTATAAATGATATATGTAAATATAAAGTTAATAATTTTAAATATATATTTTTTAATCTACGCAAAGATTTTTATCTTTGTTTTGTCAGAAAATTGTGAAAGAAATAATTCCAGGAAAAAAAACGAAGTGCATGGCGGGGCCAAATCAAACAGTGGAGGTTAGCCCTTCACGCGAAAAGGCTGTGAAGGCCCATCCGGTTTATCACATCTTCAGAGCCTATATTCAGTAATGGATGCAGCGCACAGGGACAGAGCTGAAATCTTTAATGTTATCAAACCTTTTTGAGTAAATTTTTGAATTAAAATTAAGTCCAACCTTTGGAAAGCGACGAAATTGGTCTCACTGTTCTCTAATCTATGAAGCATAAGGAACGCTAGCAATACTCACTATGGACAATCTCTTTTAACCCTTGCATCGTTATTACTTATAATTTTTTTTCACTAAAAAATCTATCATTTTTAATATATATATATATAGAGCCCAATTTAAATAATTTTTTTTTATATCTATATACAATTTAAGAAAATTTCAGTTATGTAAAGTTTTTAAAATGTATACTATGTTAAGGTACGCTTAACTATTTTATAGAAATTGTTAATTAATTAAAAACTTAATTTTTAGAGATAATTATCGAATTATTCATAGGTTTAGTATATGAAATTTTATAATGGTCCTTTTTTTTTTTTTGAAAATGTTTGTCAAATGTGTTGATGGGTGTAAAAAAAAATGGAAGTGTGTACTTGAATTAAAAAAAAGAAAAGAAAAGAAAAGAAACATCATAACATGTAGCATTAGCGTTGAAAAAGTGCTGAACACGGATGCTTTATTCCTTTTGAAGTGTTGGTGTTTATAGGTTACAATCAGTTACGACAACTTAAATTATTATTTGTGAAAAATACGTGCAAACATATATGTGAATATTCGTCTCTATTGTCCAAGTGGAGATTACGCTAACTTGTTAAAGGTGGGGAAAATAGAGTAAGTTGAAACTAGTTAAACTGAAATAGGTGGACGACTGAAAGGCAACGTTCGCATTTATTTATATGAGGATTTTGCCATGTACTAAAAAAAGTGCTAATGTTGGGCAGTTATTAATTATTATAATTGATTGTAATAGTATTTATTAATTGTATTTTTAAATTTGTCATAACATGTATATCATGAAGAAAGATATTCACATAGTGGGATCATTGCACGTAAAATGTATCTATATTTAGTTCAATTTTATTACTTGTTCTACCATATTATTTGCCTTCGCATCCTCTCATGTGAACCAAATCTACTTTCAAAGAAGGGCCAATTCATACACAGAGCGCATTTTGGCTGGTTTGCACCTTGACAATTAATTAGTCTTTGGCTAAAATGCATCAACGTACCAAAAGAATGCAACTCAATAATTAAGGAAATGAATTCTAGATAATCGGACGAAGATCATAACAATTCAAATGTTGGGTCATATAAAATGTATACAAAGTATACAACTTGCCGGATTCACCATGTAATTAATTTTAATATTTTAAAATAAATATAAATATATATAAAACATCGTAATGGGTATGCAATTTGAGAGGTATCTCACAAAGGGGTGAATTAATGTTCTATAAATAGCCATAGAGTTCTCAAGGACATATCCAGCAAACTAACTTTGCCTATAATCTCAATCTTGAAAAGCAACATTACACTTCAGTAGAATGGCTACAATTCTTAAAAACAAACTGATTTTTGTGGCGGTGTTGCTAGTGGGACTCTCGGCTTTACAAGCATCATGATGCAACCATGAAAGAGAGGCATGAAATGTGGATGGCCAAATATTGCCGTGTCTATAAAGACGACGCAGAGAAGGAGCGACGCTTTCAGATATTCAACAAAAATGTAGAGTTAAATGAATCTTTCAATAAGTTTGGGGATAAGCCTTACAAGGTTGGCATCAATGAATTTGCAGACTTAACTAATGAAGAATTCAGGTCCTCTAGAAATGGATACAAAAGGTCTTTCAATATTCGGTCTTCTGAAACATCATCATTTAGATATGAAAATGGCACTGCACCTTCCTCAATGGATTGGAGAAAGAATGGAGCTGTCACCCCCATCAAGGATCAAGGCCAATGTGGTATGACATGTTTGCTTCCAAATACAAAGAAAAAAAAGTTTTTATTTTAGTATTTCTTGGATGAGCCGAAGATCATTAGTAGCTTATTTTACTTATGACATGGCCTTTAGTGCTCTGCTTATAAGTTCTCTGAATAAAATGCAGGATGTTGCTGGGCATTTTCTGCTGTGGCAGCTGTGGAAGGTATTACTAAGCTTTCAACAGGGAAATTGATCTCCCTTTCAGAGCAAGAACTAGTTGATTGCGACACAAGTAGTGAAGATCAAGGTTCTGAAGGAGGTCTTATGGATGATGCGTTTGAATTCATCAAACAAAAGGAAGGAATAACTACAGAAGCCAATTACCCCTATCAAGGAACGGATGGAACTTGCAACACCAACAAGGCAAGTAATCATGCGGCCAAAATTACAGGCTATGAAGATGTACCTGCTAACAGTGAAGATGCACTATTGAAGGCAGTAGCAAAGCAACCAGTTTCTGTTGCCATTGATGCTAGTGGGTCTGCCTTCCAATTCTACTCAGGTGGAGCGTTTACGGGAGATTGTGGTACTGAACTAGATCATGGCGTCACTGCAGTAGGGTACGGGACGAGTGACGATGGTAAAAAGTATTGGCTAGTGAAGAACTCATGGGGAACTTCTTGGGGCGAAGATGGGTATATAAGAATGAAAAGAGATATTGATGCAAAGGAAGGGCTCTGTGGAATTGCCATGCAACCTTCCTATCCAACAGCATAAAAAAATTTGCCGGATTCACCATGTAATTAATTTAATATTTTAAAATAAATATAAATATATATAAAACATCGTAATGGGTATGCAATTTGAGAGGTATCTCACAAAGGGGTGAATTAATGTTCTATAAATAGCCATAGAGTTCTCAAGGACATATCCAGCA
>CATIWM010240481.1:0-10896 GCA_949671775.1 Mallotus repandus
TATATATATTTTTAATCATCAATTTGTGAAATTAAAAATCACTTAATTTAGAAAAGGAGGACATCTTTTTTTATATAATTCACAAGAAAAATTATTTTTTGTTGTATAATTTATTAATATAAAAAAAATATTTTCAAAAAAATATCAAGAAAGGAAAACATATCTAAAAACTTTTAAAAATAGACCTCATAAACCACTCATTACTTAGCATTTAACTAGTAACCACCTCCATTAAACAATCTAGCCTTTTTTTTTCAACATTGTGTCTTAGTTGGATGAAGAATAACTAATCTTAATGCAAGAAAAATAAAATAAAAACATACTGTAGACACCAATTTGATCAACCCACAACGAAAGCTCGATGATGAAAATGATGAATCACTGAATCCAAAATGAGCTAAGACCCAAACTACTTCCTTCAATATCCAAGCCCATTAATCATTTTAATAAACTCAAAAGCCCATCAGAAAGCCTTTAGCCCAACCATATTAAGGCGTCGCCTTATCCCTAGAAACCCAAGAAGATCACATTTTCTCTTAAGGCATTCGCCTTAACATTATGGTATCTGTTTAAAATAATTCGTAATAGTCAGCTATTGGCACGTGATTAACTTTGAAAGGAGAGGGGTTTAGGTGAGAAAAAGTAAGGAAATGACAGGAGAGGGTGCAATTTTTTAGAGAGGGTTAGATGGTTTTACAGAGTATGGGTCTGAGATATGAAAACAAGCAAAGTAAAAAGGAGGGGGGCATTCATTTTTCTATATAAGGGGAAAAAAACTTTGAGGTAGGGGGTTCGATGATTTTTTAGGAAAGTGAAGAAGAGTTATTAGTAAAGAAACTTATTCTTGCTTACCTCCGAGGGCAGCAGTTAGGGATTCAAACTGGTGCAAAACAGTAACTCCTCTTCTTTAAACTTTAATTTTTTCTTTTTTCTTGTTTTAATATGCTATAATTCTTGTTTGATTGAATTGTTTCTCATATCTCTTGTGATCATCTAATATTGGTACTTTAGTGTCTCTTGTCATTAGTGTTTCTTTTTATTCGAAAATGTAGGTCTTGTATTGCATTTCGTGACGGTGTGCCTTATCATAATAAGGCGTCGCCTTATCATAATAAGGCGTCGCAACACCTTACTATGATAAGGTGCTGCCATGCTAGTTATTATTTTGTTGATGTAACTTCGTTTTCTCTGTCGGGAATATTTCTGTTTATGTGACTATGATGTTTTATATGAAATGACCAGCTGGATTTCATTAAGTATTTTTAGGTCTCAGTCATTATTGCAGTGAATTAATTATTTAGTTTTTTTTTTTAATTTTCATGTTCAGCTCTGTTCTTGCATCCACTGACTGTTGTATCACCATCATATGATTATTTTTGAATTCTATGTTTTTGCAAGGATATAAAGGCGACGCCTTATAGCCATAAGGCGTCGTCCTAGTGCCTTATGGTGATAAGGCACCATTTTCTCCCCGCCTCAAGGTATTGCATGGTTTATTACCCTAAGGCGACGTCTTATTGTAATAAGGCGCCGTCACAGTAGTTGTTTTAGTTTAAATTTTTTTTATTTTTATATTATTTATGATAGGTTTTATTTAACAATTTTTTATTTAAATATAATTTTTATTATTTATTACCTTCAATTATTTATTTTTATTTTATAAAAAAAATAAGGTTTTATTTTTATTAAATAAGACAACGCTTACCATATTAAGGGGTTACCATGCTAAACATTTTGTTCGTTGCATGGTTTGCATGGTAACTTATTATTTTTTTTATTATTTTAGTCAAGCCCATTTACACTCTTTTCTTCATTTCTTCTTTTTCTTATTTTTATCCTTTTTATTTCTAACTAATTTATTATTGATTCATTTTATTTATGTCTTATACGTTTATTTTTAATTATTAATTTTTTTGCTTATTAATTTTTAGCAATAGTTTATTTCTTTTGTGTTTTTATTTACTGTTAATTAGCGATGATCATATGATTTAGAGGCAAGTAAATTAAATAATGTTTTCTTTTAATTAATTTAGTAAAATTAGATTATTTTATTTTAACTTCTAAGTAAGATTTTGATTGTTCATACGTCATTTTTATTTCTTTGTTATTTGTGGATTATTTATTTTATTCTTGTTGTGTTTATTTGCTTTTTAATTGTGGTCAATTTAAGTACAATTATTTTAATTTTATTTGCTTTCAAGAATTTAACTTCGTCGTTTTTTTTTTTAATTTTTGAAGCTAATTAAATTTGATTTTTCAGGAATAAATTAGGGTGATGAATTAAACTACCAAATAGCCAATTTTTGTATTTAAATTCTTATTTATTCTTTAATTAAGTTTATTTTATTTTATTTTTGTTATCTTGCATGCTAAAGGGTTGTAATCTTTTCTCCTCTCCCCATTTATTTGTGTACACACTTAGTTTATTTATTTATTTTTATTTTTTATGAATGTTTTTTATTATTTGTGATAAACGTTGTGAACCACACTTAATTTGCATGCAATTGAAATTTAATGCAAACTTGAACTTAATTGTAAAATTTTAAAATTATTTGGTGGCAATGACAATTTGCATGTTAATAGGAAACAATTGACTAATTTAAGATAATAAAACACAAAACATAAACGAAGGCCAACCGCAAGGTTGGATGGGCATTCCAAAAGCTCATACCCAGTTTTCAAACCCAATATCTGAGAACGGCTGTTGGGGCCCTCCATGGGATCCAGTTGTTGTACAGTGTGTCTTAGGTCTCATCCGGGTGGCGACTCCATCTTCGACTTGGGCCATAAGCCCATTTTGTATTTTCTAGTGGGCCCTGAGCCCACACAGTGTTGTGGTAGCCAAACACTTGGTGTGCGTTAAACCTTGCCGCCTACAATGGCAACTCCACCGGGGAATAAAGAAAGTGATTCCAGTGTTTTGTGTTTTATCATATTTGATTATTTTAGAATTTTTTTGCATTCATAACACCTTTTCACACAAAGTGCACTCAATCTCGAATAACTCGACCATAGTTATTGCTTTGCTGCCCTGTTTTACTCAAACTTGGTGGTAAGGTATATAGTTATTGTCACTCATGACACGTACTTATCCGCATTGTATGGACCCTTGAGTGGGGAGTCATAATGGAGGTATATCGCCATGGGAGCCAAAGCCTACTACCCAAGACTTAGCTCATATAATGACTTAGTAATTTTTCTGAGGATTTTTCCCAAATGCATGTGCCTTATGCCATATAGTAATCGTTGAAATAAAACCTAAGGCCATTGTAAATGGATTGTGTCAAGTTGGGCTTTAATGCCTATTATGGCCCATTAAGGTGGACTTTGGTTTTATTCAAAAGAATTATTACTTGTTTGTATAGTCCTGAGAGTTGTATTGCATATGTCAGTTTTGTTATCCCCCGTTGATAATCAAAACCCATACCAAAAATCCTAGGACAAAAGACTCGACATTGAACATGTATGTGGGAGAAATAAGGTTGGAAGACTTCGCTATGTGATTTTTTTGTGCTTGTAAATAAATAATCTACATTTCATGCATACATGACATTAATTTTAATTTCTTTCAAAAAATTTAAAAAAAATGCATTTTTCCTAGCCATAAGCCTTTCTTGTTTGGAAGCAGATCAAAGGTAATTTTGGGCCTGTCAATATCAAGAATCCAAACAATTAAGGCCACTTCACAAGAGAGCAGAATGGTAGGACCCTCTAATTTTGATTTTGAATCTTTCAAACAATAAATTTTGAAAAAATTCAAGGATGACACACCACAAATTATTAAAGACATGGTTATTGAGATGGTAGGGAAGATGCTCTTTGGTGAAGAAGACTTTAAAACTAGAATTGTTGTTGGTAAGCCATTGTAAGAAAAATTAAAGGCAACAAGAGATCCAACTAAGTCAGAATGGGTGAAAAATATGAAAAGACAAATGGATTAACTGCAGATTGCAATGAAAAATTACGGACTCAATCCTAACTTTGCTGACTTAGATCTAGATTTGAAGGAGGCAGAATCGTTACCCCCGAAATATAAATTTCCAAATATGAAGAAATACTCTGGCACTGATGATCTTCACCTGCACCTGAAGCAGTATGTCACCTATATGAAAGCCACTAGGTTGTCTAAAGCTTAGATCGTCAAACAATTTTCATTATCCTTGGAAGGAGCTGCTACTGCACTCTAGATGTACATGCTCAACAAAACTGAAAGGAGTTATGTTCCACTTTCATTAAGTAGTATAGGTTGAATTCACAATTTGAAGTTTCTCTTCACTAGCTACAATCATAAAGCAAGGATCAGGTGAACCTTTCACAAGCTTTCTAAATAGATGGAGAGGGAAGTTAGCCCAAATAAAGCGTAGACCTGCGGAATTAGACCAGTTTATCATAGCCATAGAAGCATTTGTTTCACCCCTGCCCAATAAATTAAAGGACATGAGCATAAGAGACTTCAAGGAGCTCTATTGTTTTGGAGTACAAGTTGAAGCTGACTTAAATTAGAGCATTCATGAATGATTATTATCAGTCATGGTTGTAATAATTCAAAATAATATTTTACTGTAATATTTATCCTTGATGGTAATAGATGTCTGAATGCATGATTTACATGATTATGAATTTGTTATGATTATGCACAATATTTTATGCTTGAATGAGAGAGAGATTAAAAAAAACACATTAAATAAGAGGACTAAATCTCCTCATGTTCACCAAGAAATTAAAAGAAGGAAAAAAATAAAAGAAAAATAAAGGAGAGAAATAAATGGAATGAAGAGAAAAAAAAAAAAAAAAAAAGTTTTTGATTGTGCCCCTCAATAGTTGAAAAGTCAATTATGTGTGACCTTTTAAAAACTTATCTTTCAAAACCTATTTTCATAAATTGTTGCCAATGGTGCCAAAAAAAAAATTCTACCCAATGTGAGCTAAAACATAGTTGGTTAGAAAACTCGCAAAAGGTTGATCAATAACAAGTATAATATAGTGTGCATGGTTATAATGAAAAAGTAATCATTTAAAATGGGCATGATTGATATGATGTTAGCACATGAATTATCAGACACGAACTTTTTACAAGTTTCGCAACACTCAACAATGTGAGTGACACCAACATCCGATAATCAGCAACAAGAGCATTGAATGATCAGCAGCTAAAGTGGCAATATAAGTGTTGAGCATGAAAAAATAGTAGTCCATCATCAACATGAATTTGAAAACTCCCAGAAAGGGGGCGACCTAAGCAAAAGAGGGAAAATAAAAAGAGAGAAAAAATGAAAGGCCCAGCTAGGTTCGAAAACTCTTAAAAGGGGGTGACCTAGGCAAAAAAGGAAATATAAAATAAAATTAGTTATAGAGAAGAACAATTTGAGAAATCATGAGATTCTGTTTTGCAGTGCAAGAGTGATAGGGTCTATCAATTCCTCAACTAGGGGGTAGAATTTAAGATCATGTGATATGTTGAGCCTTATGAGTGACAGAGGCTTTCAACATATTTTTAAACTAGGGGGCAAGCAGAGTATCTATTCCACACTAAGGGTCAAGCACTACTGTCCTACGACAATAAAGTATTCCAATGAAGCAACCAAATAAAGGGCAATTATTGTCATTATCCCAATTTGATCATGAGAAGGTCTCGATTCCTATTCCATCTGATAATATTAGTTTCAATGATAGTTTCTAACAGACTCAATTTTTGAATTCGAATTCTTTGATGTAATAAGGACCAGTTCCTGAAGATTAGCTCTAAATAAAGAAGGCATTTGGCTAAATCATTCAAGATTTCTTATTTCTCTTAGCTCATTCATACATGAAATTTTTGCAAAAGCTATTTTGACATCTCATACATATGGGCATTAGAATAACATATGTTTTCCATAAATATTACACACACTACGAGATTGTGTTATCAAATCATTTTTTAAAGCTTTCAAAGATCATGATCATGCATACACCAGTTTTGAACTTTTTTGAATGTGTTTTCCCAAGAGTGAGCTAGCTCTAATGCCTAAGACGCAGACCAGCTACAATACGTTGCCTGACACCTATAAGGCTATATGGCTCATTTTGATAGACCTTGCCTGATGCCCGCGAGGCTATATGGCTTATTTTATTTGACCTCACTTGATGCTCCAGAGGCTACATGGTGTGCTTCTCTATTTGACCTTACCTGACGCCCTAAAGGTTGTATGGTATTTGTTATTTGACCTTTTCCTGATGCCTCAGAGGCTATATGGCATGTTTTATTGATTTTGCCTAATGCATGTGAGGCTACATGACATATTTTGTTTAATTTCACCTGACGCCTATAAGGCTATATGGCTTGTTTTGTTTGATTTTGACTAATGCCTATGAAGCTACATGGCTTATTTGTTTGATTTTGCCTGACACCCAAGAGGCTATATGGCATATTTTGTTTAACTTCACCTAACACCTATAAGGCTACATGGCTTATTTTATTTGATTTTACCTAACGCCTGTGAGGCTACAAGGCTTGTTTGTTTGATTTTGACTGACACCCGAGAGGCTATATGACACATTTTATTTAACTTCGCCTAATGCCTATAAGGCTACATGGCTTGTTTTGTTTGATTTTTCCTAATGCCTGTAAGGCTACAAGGCTTATTTTATTTAATTTCGCCTGACGCCTGTAAGGCTACATGGCTTATTTTATTTGATTTCGCTAGACACCTTAAAGGATACATGACTTATTTTGACTGTCTTTGACCGACGCCCCAAAGGCTATATGGTACATTTTGATTGGCTCTACCTGACACCTGTAAGGCTAAATGACTTGCTTATTCTAGTTTGACTTCGCCTGACGCCTGTAAGGCTACATGGCTTATCTTGATTTATTTTGGCTTACGCCTGTAAGGCTATATGGCTTGTGTGGATTTACCGTGTTTGATGCCCCAAAGGCTATATAGCACTTTTCATTTAACCTCGCTTGAAGCCAAAAGTGGCTTTAAGACTCCCGTCTTGTGTGACGAGATTGTTATTTTCAATTTTTCAACTCTCAGGTTGTACCCCGAGGTTGAAATTCACCTTTTGAATTATACTCTAAAGATGATGGTGCAAAATTTTACCTTTTAGATTGTACTCTGAAGACGACGATGCAAAATGTCACCTTTTAGATTGAACTCTGAAGACAACGGTGCAGAATTTCACCTTTCAATTTGAACTCTAAAGACGATGGTGTAGAAGTTCACCTTTTGGATTGTAATCTGAAGATGATGGTGCAGAATTTTACCTTTTGGATTGTACTCTGAAGATGACGGTGTAGAAGTTCACCTTTCGGATAGTACTATAAAGACAATAATGCAGAAATTTACCTTTCAGATTGAACTTTGAAGATGATGGTGTAGAAGTTCACCTTTCAGATTGTACTCTAAAGATGATGGTGCAGAATTTCACCTTTCAGATTGAACTCTGAAGACGACAGTACAGAATTCAAGAAGATGACCTCTCGGGTTGTACCCCGAGGCCGACGGCGTAGAAATTCAAACAGTCTCCCAAAGATAGAGTTGTATCCTTTTAAAAAAATTTGTTATGTGTTGATTATTTAATTTTACAGAAGACACAATTTGCTAATCGAAGTATCAAAATTTCACCTTTTGGGTTGTACTCTGAAGTCGATGGTACGGAAATAGGATATCTGATTATTTTCTTAAACATTTGGCTCTGAAAATTTGTATCCTTTTAATTATATGCATTTGTGCTTTTTAATAAATCTCATTACAATGCTTGCATTTTTTATTTTTGAAAAAGCAAGGGAAAACTGTAGGCACCGGTTAGATCGGCCCACAACGGAAGCTCGATGATGAAAATGATGAATCACTGAACCCAAGATTGAAGCTTAAAACCCTTTAGTTAATGAGTTAAGGCCCAAACAACTTCCTTCAATACCCAAGCCCATTAATCCTTTTAATAAGCCTGAAAGCCCGCAAAGCCCATCAAAAAGCCTTGAACCCAACCATATTAAGGTAAGGCGGCACCCTAGAAACCCAAGACTATCGCCTTTTCAATTAAGGCGATTGCCTTAACATTATGGTCTCTGTTTTAAATAATTCATAATAGCCAGCTATTGGCATATGATTAACTTTGAAATGAGAGGGCTTTAAATGAGAAAAAGAAGGGAAATGACGAGAGAGGGTGCGGAATTCAAAAGAGGGTTAGATGGTTTTGCAGGGTATGGGTCTGAGATATGGAAACAAGCAAAGTAAAGGGGGGGGGGGGGGGGAGAGGGGAGAAAAGCTTTGAGGTATGGGGTTCGGTGATTTTTTAGAAAAGTGAAGAAGAGTTATCAGTAAAGAAACTTACTCTTCCTTAACTCTGAGGGCAACAGTTAGGGATTCAAACCGGTGCGAAACAGTAACTCCTCTTCTTTAAACTTATTTTTTTTCTTTTTTCTTGTTTTAATATGCTATAATCCTTGTTTGATTGAATTGCTTCTCATATCTCTTGTGACCATCTAACATCAGCACTTCAGTGTCTCTTATCATTAGTGTTTCTTTTCATTCAAAAATGTAGGTCCTGTATTGCATTTCATGACAGTGAGCCGTATCATAATAAGGCATCGCCTTATTGTATAAAGGCGACGCCTTCCTATAATAAGGCGTCGCCATGCTAGTTATTATTTTCTTGATGTAACTTCGTTTTCTCTTTCAGGAATAATTTTGTTTATGTGACTATGATGTTTTATATGAAATGACCAGCTTGATTTTATTAATTAAGTTTTTTTAGGTCAGTCATTATTGCAGTGAATTAATTATTTAATTTTTTTTTATTTTCATGTTTGGCTTTGTTCTTGCATTTACTACCTGTTGTTATCACCATCATATGATTATTTTTTAATAATTCTATGTTTTTACAAGGATATTAAGGCGTCACCCTAGTGCCTAAAGGTGGCGCATTATGATGATAAGGCGTCATTTTCTCCCAGCCTCATGGTATTGTGTGGTTTACTACACTAAGGCGACGCCTTATTGTAATAAGGCGTTACCATAGTAGTTGTTTTAGTTTAAATTTTTTTATTTCATTTTTATATTATTTGTTATAGGTTTTATTTAACATTTTTTATTTAAATATATTTTTATTATTTATTATCATCAATTATTTATTTTTATTTTTATAAAATAAAAAAATAAAAAAATAACGTTTTATTTTTATTAAATAAGACAACGCCTTACCATATTAAGGCGTTACCATACTAAACATTTTGTTCGTTTGCATGGTAACTTATTATTTTAATCAAGCCCATTAAGCCCATTTACACTTTTCTTCATTTCTTCTTTTTCTTATTTTTATCCTTTTTTATTTCTAACTAATTTATTATTGATTCATTTTATTTATGTCTTATACATTTATTTTTAGGAATAATCCATATTTTTTCTTTATATTTTTATATTTTCTGTCTTTTATTTTTACACTTTTATTTATATGGATTTAATTCCTATATTTTTATTTTATTATAAATTAGATTTTTTAAGAACTCAATGTACAACAAAATAAAAGTGTATTAATTTTAAATTAAGAATCCAATATATGATAAAATAAAAGTATAGGGACTCAATGTATAGATAATAAAAGTGTAGAGATTAAATCCATATAAATAAAAGTACAAAAATAAAAGCCAAAAAACAATAAAAATATAGAGATAAAAAGTGAATTATTTCTTATTTTTAATTATTAATTTTTTTGTTTATTATATAAAATATGGATTATTTCTTATTTTTAATTATTAATTTTTTTTATTATATAAAATATGGATTATTTCTTATTTTTAATTATTAATTTTGTTGTTTATTATTTTTTAGCAATAGTTTATTTCTTTTGTATTTTTGTTTACTGTTAATTAGCGATGATCATATGATTTAGAGGTGTGTTAATTAAATAATTTTTTTCTTTTAATTAATTTAGTAAAATTAGATTATTTTATTTTAACTTCTAAGTAAGATTTTGATTGTTCATACGTCATTTTTATTTCGTTGTTATTTGTGGATTATTTATTTTATTCTTGTTGTGTTTATTTTGCTTATTAATTGCGGTCAATTTAAGTACAATTATTTTAGTTTTATTTACTTTTAAGAATTTAACTTCGTGGTTTCTTTTGTAGACTTTTTTTTAATTTTTGAAACTAATTAAATTTGATTTTTCAGAAATAAATTAGGGTGATGAATTAAATCACGAAATAGCCAATTTTAATATTTAAATTTTTATTTATTCTTTGATTAAGTTTATTTTATTTTTGTTATCTTGCATGCTAAAGGGTTGTATCTTTTCTCCTCCCTCATTTTTTTATATGCGCACTTATTTTATTTATTTATCTTTATTTTTTATAATTGTTTTGTATTATTTGTGATAAACGTTGTAAACCACACTTAATTTGCATGCAATTGAAATTTAATACAAATTTGGACTTAATTATAAAATTTGAAAATTGTTTGGAGGCAATTGCAATTTGCATGTAAATAGGAAATAATTAGATAATTGAAGGTAATAAAACACAAAATATAAATGGAGACCAACTGTAAGATTGGGTAGACATTCCAAAAATTCATACCCAGTTTCTAAATTCAATATCTGAGTACGGCTGTTGGAGTCCTCCGTGAGATCCAGTTATTATATAATGTGTCTCGGGTCTCATCCAGGAGGCGACTTCATCTCCGACTTGACCATAAATCTATTTTGTATTTTCTAGTGGACCCTGATCCTACACGATACCGTGATCGCTAAACACTTGGACGCACACTGAACTTCGCCACCTACACATACTTTTTGAATTTCTTAATCACGTGAAAATTACGACACTTACAAATGTCAAAATGGTGTAATCCAAAAACATTTATTAGGCGTATAGGACTTTTGGAGGAAGACTTAGCACTAGCTAGCCAGAACAGT
>CATIWM010240563.1:0-16771 GCA_949671775.1 Mallotus repandus
TAACTCAAGTTATGATCAAAACAATCAGACTGAAAAACTGGATCTTAAGAACCCGAATTTTGTATTTGATAAACCCTAACTTATTTCAACAAAAATATTAAAATTACTTACCAAATAAACATCTATGGCCTTTGAAGATGAAGATCAAACTCTGAAAATGATTCTAGACCTTCACTTTTATTTGGTAATTCAGCTCTTTTTTTTTTTTTTTTTTTTTTGTAGGTGATAATGAAGAAGAAGAAGAAAGAAGGAGGAGGAGAAGGAAGATAATCCTTCTCTCCTTTTAACACACGTCCAAACTCTTCTTTCTTTTTTTTTTTTTTTAATAATAATAATAATAATAATAATAATAATAATACTAATGATAGTCATGAAAATAACAAAATCACTTTAAACCCTTTTATTTTTGTCATCAACCAAATTAAGCCTTTAACTTTCTAATTCTTGTTATGGACTTAATATCACATGTATTACATCTATTTTTCATGACTATATGATATGCATGTTATGCAATTAAATGAAAATGTATTATGTGGGCGTTACAATCTTCTTCTCAACTTTTGCCTTTCGAAGCAGAAACAGTGTAAAAGAAGCGTTGAGCTGACTTAAAAACATTAAGTTTGATGACTGTGAAGTAAAGATAGATTGTCTTCAGATTGTTTAAGCTATTCGAACTCTTAATTTTAGATCACCAGTAGATTTTATCATTGATGATTGTAATAATTTGTTAAAGCACTTTAGGAATGTGTGAGTTGGATTTATTCGCAGAACAACTAATGTTGTAACCCATGCTTGTGCTCAGACTGCTCTCTCTACGAATTGTATTTAGGATTGCATCATGCCTCCTTATTTTCTTGTTCCTATTCTAGCTCATGAGAGCTCAAATGCATTATCTGTCCTTAAAAAAAACTTAGATAATGATAGTAAAAACAATTTTTTATCTTTACATTTGTTTTGAAAGTATATTTTACAATCATGTAGAATGAAGAAAAAGAATCATATAATCATATTCCAATTAATTTAAAAATTAAATTTTAGTTAAATTGAATAGATTTTTTGGTTCACAACAATATTAATGAAGATATATATAATAACATACCACATAATTCTCACTTTAAAAATTAGTTATTATATCAATGATGTTTGGTCTAATGGCTAAATTTTTGCAATATCGTTCTAGAGATTTGAATTCAAATTTTTCATTGTAACTTAAGCGGAAACAATCTTTCTCAGTTGATTCTAATGGTTGTTGGTGAAATATGACAAATTTAGATAACAATTATAATGAACCAACTGAAATAAGCTTAATGAAGGAATAAAAACAATTACTGAATTAACTGAAATTAGTCTAACGAACTTCCTTATATAGAACTTGTTTTCACCTAAACTCTAATGGCTATCCTCAGTCTGCGGGTCGCCATTTTCCCGGTTGCTATCGTCCCTTCCTCCTTAACTGAAACAGCTATATAACCACATCAAATTCGTCTCTTCTACCCGCCTGCAGAGTTTCTCTACATTTCATAGAGAACATCTGCAAATTCGAAAGATATATATAGATAACAATCATCCAGAAAAAGAAGAATAATGGCGAGCAATAAGGCGGTTGTTCTAGCACTTGTGCTCATTGCCATTGTTGGGTTAGCCTCGGCAGCAGAGCCTGCTACTTCAGCAACGACAGCAGCCGCAACTGAAGATGACGCCATTGGCACTGATGATGATAGTCCAGCAGCAGGTGCACCTGCTAGTGATGTTGTTGCAGGACCATTGGGTAGTGCATCATCAACTGCTGGTGGCTCTACTGCTGAACCACCTAACAGTGGTGCCTCTGCTCTTGAATTCTCTGCCATTGCTGGTGTTGCAGCTGTTGCTGGCTACTATTTCATCTAAGAACATTTTTGCAGCTGTTGCTGTTTTTTTTTTAACATAAACAGAATTCTTAATTTTTTTAGGCAATATTTGTTCTTTTAATGTTTCCTAATTATGGTCATAATTCTTAGAAAATGTCAAGAAAATCAAATTAATGGTTAATTATTTTTATGTGCTTAAATTGAGATAATTAATTAAACTGAATTAAATGCTATTGCTATGCATGACTCAGCCATCATGGATCAAAGCTGCATCATTTCACAGCCAGCAGCAGGGAATTGTAATTTTTGGATTCTGATTATATAATATAACAATTAAAATTAAAAAATTTTGTTGGTATTTTTGCAATTGTGGTTTCGAATTCATTAGATTAATTATTTGAGCATTCAATTATTATTTGTTTATGTGAATTAACAATTGAAAATGTGTTGAATTCTTGCATCAACCTTAATTTGCATGTTTTTGTCAAAAGAAAAGCAAATCAAGTTGCAGAATGGTTAGCTAAAAATGAATTATATGTTTTAAGTACTCCTTCATGGATTGTAAATCTGCAAAATGAATTGTCTGCACTCTCATACTTTGATGCCAGAAGACTTTTGAGTTAATGGAAATTTCATGCTTGTTAAAAAAAATAAATAAAACCTTAATTTGCACGTTTTGATTTTAATTTGATCCATCGAAACTTATGACTGATGGAATTTTTTTTTAACTGTATCAATAAAATAAACATCCGATCATTAGACATTTGATCATTAGACTGACAAGTTAAAACGAAAAAACATATACACACTTCCACAAAATCATAGCTCTACACTTTCTAATTCATTAGTTATTTATTAATTTATTCATTTTACAATAAGGTTTTATTTTCTTGGGTAAAAAATAAAACACAAAAACTTGAACTTTCCCATGAAATTTCTTGGCAAATCTCCAGCAAAATAGCACTGACATACAACAACAGTGTTCCACAAACGAACAAGAAGAAGAATGGGAAAGAGTGGTTCGACTCATGAAACCACTGAAATATTATTGCCGGACGCGGTGGCTTCCTGTTCATGAAAACGAAAGACTTAATACCTGGTTTCAAGAATGTTAATCAAAGTGTAGAGCTAACACCTCCAAAGCCAAAGCTTCATCAAACTGCGCAATCTTTCAATCAAAAGAAGCCAAATGATATGAATATTGTAGAGCATAAATGATACACTTCAAGTTTTACGGAACAAGATATGAATGCATTAGATGTCATCAGTTACAAACACCCTGGATTAACCTTTAAGTGAACTCCGATGAATAGTTCACAGTTGTAAAAGGGCCAGAAAGGAAGAGGATTCATTTACCAAAGCATGCTGCTCCTTTTTTGTTACAAAACCCTCCAGCATTAGATTCAGAATTCACTCATTTGAATAACAATTCAACAGATGAAACGCCGCAATACAAAGCTGAAAACAGTAATGCAGTTCTGCACACAGTTATATTTACATAAAGTAATAAATCTCGCTTTGTATATGAGATGAGGAAATACATAGTTACATCCTAAAGCTAATAGCAGAGAAAATACAGCTGTAGCAGTTTTCATCATCGACTAGTACCCATCAGAACATGAAGCGTGCACCTTCAAAAAGGACATTGCTGCTCCTCATGCACAAATATAAGCAAACTGAAGTCTATAATCTAATTACATTGTGTGTATTTAGAACAAACAAAAAGGAAATAAACGTGTACATCCAATTGTCGAAACCAAAAAACAGTACATAAGGAATCTCTAAATTTGATTCCAGAAAAATAAATAAATAAGAAAATACAGGTTGCGTTACATCAGGCCTCCAGGGAGGGCAAACCAACTAAAGTTTTTTTTGGCTCCAGCACATCTGCAACATTGCAGCAAATCATAATTCATAGACTCCTCGTACAACCCAAATTTAGGCAAGGCCGAGGAACTCAAAAATCCTTTACATGTTCAGGAGCTATGTCCTTAAAAATTTGCCTTCGTAAAAGTTATGATGACCAAAATACACAAGGAACATCTACACATCATTATTCATTACAGAGTACTATTAGGTCATCTCTGACCCTTCTACCTGATGCATAAACTTAACAAGAATTACAAGAGAACAAATGTGCACAAATACAGGCCTCCAACATGGTACAAGATTTTACAAGTTCAATGTTGAACCAGACAATAGTCAAAATTAACAACAAAGGAGGCCATTACATGAAGCAGACCTAATACATTAACCTATTTACATACAAACACGACGGCTTTATCCCAAAACTTATATTACTACCATTTCTTTATTTTACAGCTCCACAATGCAAATCTTTCTAGACAAATTCTTGCAGGAGCATTATATTCCTAAACTGTACTTGTAAGAATAAGGGTGAAACCCAAAAAATTCAAGGCTTCTTTTGCAACTTGGCAGATCAAAGCCATTATGGAAGAAATCCAGTGAAGGCAGCTCATCTAACGCATGTTGCTCCAGGAAACTAACAATGTTAATCATGAAAACAAAGAGCCCACGCCACTCCCTGGATTGATGATAAAAGAAAACCCCCAAGTCAATAGACATTCAAAAAATATATTCATCACACACACCACCCCAACCCCACACTGTACCTCAGTCACTCAATACATTAGAACTTTAAAAGAGCACTACAACGTACTCTGATGGCAAATACAACTCCCTGGTCTGTTAGTTTTGATATTGGATATCAAACAGGCAGTAGACTTTTATGAGGTAGAGACAACACTAAAAAAGACCTGAATAGTACTTTCTTGTTAAAGAGTACCTTTTTAATCATGATGCCTGACACTGTTAAAGATGACTTCATTTTTATACAGGTGCAAGGACAATCAACTAAGTCACAACTATAATTAAAAAAAATGCTTAGACATAGCACATAACCTATATTCAATAAAAAAGGGTCTTCCGGAAATCCCACATGGATATATTATTCATGCGCATATTAACCCAAATTATTGCATTAGTTGTTAATATCAATATTAAATATCACAAAAGAAAATAAGAAAGCACACATCAAATATAGCAACCAAAACAGGCCTTTGCAGAGCAGCAAGCCATGTGGATGAATTAAAAGAACAATATCCTCCATTCTAGTTTCTATAATGACCACAATCAGAACCGCCAATGGTTACACCACAACGCCAAACAAACATATAGGAATTTCATTTTCACCTCTCGAACAACTAGACCACAAAATGCCATCTAGACCAGACTAGCATCCTCTGATTAACAGAAACAAGTGAGAGAAAAAACTCCATTTCCAACATTTCACAACCAGCATTATAACCACCAATGATGAACCCTACACAACACTAGAGTCTCTAGTTTTAAATTGAGCCTACCTAGACTAGAAATCCAATCTGAAACACCCCAATGCAAAAACATCAGAACAATCTCTGTTCTTCTAATTTCTAAAGTTCTCCACAAATATCGAGCACAAACAATCATGCTGCAAGCATACATAAGAACATGACATTAGTATACTGCTTCTATTAAACATTTCAGAGAGAAATGTTTCACAAAAGATATACTTAAATTATCCAAGGCGAACTCATAAAAAAAAAGGTAAAGACTAAGGAGCAAAATATGGAGGATTAAAAACAATAATTAACATAATAAATAATACAACAACAAAACTAAATTAGGCTTATTAACTTAATGGAACATGCCATAATCTGAAATCAAATACCATGTCAAAGAAAATATGCTAAGTTAACGGAGAACCAAAGATGACACACAAATCATGCTCTTAAAAAAAGAAGGCCAATGGATAAAGAAATATAAAATTCAACTATAAACAGTTAAATACAGCAGACAAATTCAGTATAATTCCGTACACTTAATCATCTAGCCATCTACAATGTTGACGTTTCACCTAAGCAATGAAATGAAGACGACCAAAAAAAAAAAAGAAATAGACATATATAATACAGTAACGCTAGCCACCATCTAAGACACTCATATAGAAGAAGAAGGTTTCAAGAAAATCAAGTTCACAAGCCCTCAAACATATCATTCAGGATAGTTTATATCCAACGGAATGCTCATATGCAGGGCACTCAAGTTCAACCCCACAAAGACAATCCACATTGGCATGTGAATAAGAGTTGCTAACACTTTTAAGCACAAAAATGTTCATTTTCATCTGGTGATGTTCTTTAAAATGCAGTAGAAAAGTAACATAATATCTATTCTTCTCTTCTATCCATACGAGTTGAACTTACTTCTTGTCTCAAGAAGTCAGCCGCTGCAATTCAGGTCAATGAAAGCCAGTGCAGACAATGGTGCATGCATTGCAGCAGTCCAAGCGATACAGACCAAGAGTGCAAATATATAAGGTTGAGGTCTCATAAACCTATCCGGTACGAATATATAATGGTTGTGTCATTCTGATGGTAGGCGTCTCCTCTTGCCATAATCAGCATCCCTTGATCGAGATCTGCAATCTTCTTCAGGCACTGCACGTGACCTGCTCCGAGATGTTGAAGAAGATTGCCCCCTATCCCAATCATCCTCATAACCAGAGTCACGCTCTCTTCGTCGATGTTCTCGATAACTCTCCTTTTCTTCCCGGTACCTGTGCTCCCTCTCAGTCCTGTCCCAGTCCTGTTCCCTCTCATCACGATGCCTCCTATCAGAGTTCCCTGACCAGTCACGATCAGAAACACGCTCCTTTTCCCTTGGGGCAGCATTTGACCTTGCTCCCTTTTCTTTATTCACCTCTCCATAGCCATAATCAGATGCCCCATCATCTCCACCATAACTTGACTCCCTTGTTCTTCGCCCAGGCTCATCTCCCCATCCACCAACACTTGTGTCAGACCACATTCCAGCATTAGGTCCTTCCATCCCAGAAGGGCCCATCATTCCCATGCCATTAGGTGCCATTCCACGCCCAAAGAAGGCTGGGTTAACATGAGGAGCGACCCCAGCAAGTCCCATTGTGTTAACAGCTGGAAATGAAGGAAGCATGCCAGGAAAACCAGGACCTGCGAATCCACCATAACCAGCTCCTCTGCCCATATAAGTTGGATCAAATCCAGCTCCCATAATACTATGTGGAGGCATCATAGCACCAGCACCAAATGGAGGACCTGCAAGACCCTGTCCATAACCACCACCATTGACACCACTCCCTACTCCACCAGCATTCCCAACAATGTTCTTATTACCCATTGTTCCTCCTCTTCCCCCCATTCGCCCTCCACCACCTCTGTTGAAAATTCCTTGCCCACCTCGGCCCCACCCGCCTCTTCCAAAGTTCCTTCCTCCTTCTCCGCCTTGATAATTCATGTTACCCCCTCTTCCTGCACCATCATTCATAGGCCTCCTTCCCTGATTCTGTGACTGAGGCTGGTCCTGGTTCTTGTTCATGTAAGAAGCACCCATCTGCTTTAATGTTTGTGGAGAAGCGAAGGCCACAACACAAGCTCGCTCATTAAACATATGCCCGTCCATTCCCTCTTTACATGCTGCTGCAGCAGCTGCATCATAAAACTCAACTTGACAATAGCCTTTAGATTTACCACTAGCTCTCTCATCAAAGAACTTTATCTCCTTGACCCTCCCATATTGAGATAAAACGTTCTCAAGCTCAGCATCAGTTGTCCACCAGTGTAATTCTCCTACAAACAGCATAGTTGGACCATTCTCTATAGGTGGCCGGATCTGATTTACATTCGTTGTCGAACGGTTAGCGTCCATATTCATATTCATTTGATTAACTGGCAACTGTGGAATGCCTCTAGGACCACTGGTGCCAGTATTTGGCAAAGATGCAGGCTCATTGACAATTTTTCTACTCATATCAGAAGGATTGACTCCAATATTGGAGGGTACCGATGTTGATCCTTGAAAACCCATGTTTCGGACTTGTGAATCAGGAGTCATCTCCGAACCCCTCGCCTTTTGTGCAGCAGAAAGCCCATCCAGGTAGCCAACAGATCCCACTTCTTGTCCCTTAACATCCATGAGACTCTCTTTCTGCACAGGAAAATGTCTTCCGGCATTAGAATATTTTGGTTCAACTGTGACCCCAGGAATGTTGGGTCCTTGTGAACCACCAGATTCAACTCTTGTTTCATTAAGATTCCGAGATTCGAATCCTCCATTGCCTACACCAGCAGGTGCTGGCGGAGCCTCAGATCTGTTCATCTGTAGGAAATTCTCCCCGACATTAACATCATTGTAGAGATCATCGTACTCATCGTCTTCCCCCATCTCTTCCTCTGCAAGTGCAGGTATCGCACCACTTCCCTGATATTGCAACTTCTGAGCTCCTCCGTACTCCTCATCTTCATAATCTATTTGCTCATCGGCCATTGGACCCGTTCAAAGTGGGTGAAAATATACCAGATTAAATTCTCTACTCCACCTATATGGAAAATAATAATAAAAATAATATATCCCAAAGAAGGATCATTTATACAATTGCGCAGACTTGCACGAACAATAAGACCATAACTGCTTAAAATTCAAACATAGCTCTTGCAAAGACACAACACTCACAAAATATGATAACAAATTCTTTACAAAACCAAAGAAACCACAGAGGAAAAAAAAAAGGAAAAAAGAAAAGGACCTTAGAACCCCAAGACACTTAAACAGGGAGATCCAGAATCAGAGCAGACTCAGCAAAAGACACAATCATAAGAATAAATATCTTCATCAAGTACAATCTCGAGAATCAACAAAATTAACAATTACCTAATCTCAGTACAAGAACCCACCACACAAAAAGTTATAAATCATGACAATTAACACTCACCCACATGCATAAAAAGAAAAAAAATAATAAATTTATAGTATCTCCATAATGGAATCAACAATAACTCAGATGCCCATATCATAAAACTACCAAAAACAGACAAATCGAAGCATCCACTACTTAAATGCAATCGATAACAAGATATACCACACATACATGAGATAAAATCGAAAACCCACTTGGGAAATCTATAAATACATACAGAGAACCTGTAATAATCAACCCTACAAAAACATTGCAGGTAAAAAAAAAAACAGATCTTTAGCTTAAGTAAGCAAAAACAAAAAAAATTGAAAAAATTACAGATTCAAACACATATGAGATACAAAGGTATTTTCGCTTACTCTTTTCTTCTTCTTCTTCTTCTTCTTCTTCTTCGTCGTCGTCGTCTTCTTCTTCTTCTTCTTCTTCTTCTTCTTCGTGTTTGTCTTAGCCACCAAAGACCAAAAAGACAAATGCTCAGTTTTTTTTTTATCTTTATTTCTCCCTCGTTTTCCTTTTTACTTTTTTTTATTGTTTACTTTTGTAAAATTTTTATCTGATTAAAGCTCTGATTTTTTTTTAATATTTTGAATGAATTTTTTTTTTGAATGAATTGATAACATTTTATGGTCTTTATATTGCATTTTATCATGAAAAACTATAAGCTACTTGCCAATATAACCTCTGATATATATTTTCTAAAGATTAGCTGGTGACTGATAATAGTTAGCCGATAGTTATAAGTTTATTAGTTTTGAGTATTTGATAAAATTATTTACAGTTGTTGTTTATATGCTTAATGAATATTATAGATATGAATTAAGATGTTTAAAAATTTTCTAATTTTATAATTACTGTTATTTTATTATTTATATGTTGAATTGTATTCAACTATATATATTAACTTTAAAAATATTTATTTTCGAAAAAAATTCAAAAATATTTTGTATTTATAATTTTACATATTAAAAATTATTTAATTAAATATAATAAATTATATAACAATATAATATAACACATATATATATACACACACGTACATAATAACATTTATAAGTAAAAAATGCATACAATAAATTTGTACATCTTTAAAATAATTGTTTAAAAATTAATTAACAAAACATGAAATAAATAAAAATTAACTAAAAATGTGTGAAAGGAAAAAACTAATAATATATAGAAATCTAGTTTTTAATTTAATTTAAGTAGATATAGAAAATTAAGTAATTATTTAAATAAATAAAAATAATTAAGTAATTACATTTAAACCAATGAGATTGTTTATGAAAATTTTTGAACTTATATGAAAATGAACTGATAGATATTCCAATAGCTATCAACTACCACTTAAAAACATCGATTAAATACTATTTTATAGTTTTCGGAAACTAAACAACTATCAATTATTCTCCTAGAGCTATGTTAAACATCTTATTCTCATAGTTCTTACTTAAATTGAATTGTATTAGTTAGAATCTATTAAACTCTAGATATCGGTGGTTAAAAAAAATAACTTTATATTTTAGTAAGTTTTTTTTTTTTCATCAAGTTCATGTGTCTATACCAAAAGGGTTTGGTTCTCAATGGCATCAATTTGCATGGCATGAATAGTTGTCTTTCTTGCCTAATCACATCAACTGAACAAGATGCTAATTTAAACCATTCCAAGCTTGTTTAAATAACCATTCCAAGATTGCTAAGTTAAAGTTTTGGTGCATAATTTAACAATGCATGAAATTTAGCTCATAGAAGCTAAATGATAACCAAGGCATAATATATTTATCGAAACTTCAACAGGAAATGTTAATTGTATGAGTACAGCAGCGTAAAGGTGCAAGTTCCCAAAATGTAAACAGCCCACAACAGGGCAAAACTGGTACACATGGGTGTAGCCCTTGTTTCTTTTAAAAAGAAAAAAGGTTGTAAATTTCTGCAGAGAGCATGATTGCAGATGAGATTGATATCAGGCACAAACCAATCCAATGCTCAGAAAAATATAACCCCACCACACAACCCTAGGAATAAGCTAGCAAGCAAAAACAGCTACTTATGGGAAATGTGGCCCTGCACTCCCGTTTGAAAGAAAGGAATAAATAATTCTGAAATGAACATGATGAAAGAAGAAATTGACATGATATACAATAGTCCTTAACTCAAAAGAGCATAACAGATTCAAACGAACAAAATTTCCAACTCCAATTAGAAATACCATTGACCAACTTGTGCAAATGAATGAATATATTTTGTCTAGAAGCTCAGGAACAAGAAGAAAATCATGAAGAAAAAAATAATTAGTCGAAATCTAAATGTGATGAATGCAAAAATCAGCTCAACTGTATTGAACTCAGAAACAAACAAAGAAACAACCAGTCAACCAACTTTCCCTTCAAATTACCTTGCAAATTTCTAGCAAAATAGCACTAACATACAACAACAATTAGCAAGCACGAATCTGCACGATAACATCCAACAACAATGCTCCAACAAACAACGGTTCCCACTCTCTCTACCCGCAGCCAACATAGAGGAAGAATGAGAAGCGAGTTCAACACATGAAACCACTGAAATATTATTGCCAGCCGTGGTGACTTCCTGTTCATGAAAACCAAACACTTAATTCCTGGCTTCAAGAATGTTAATCAAAGTGCAGAGCTAACTCCTCCAAAGCCAAAGCTTCATCAAACCGCACAATCTTTCAATCAAAAGAAGCCTAATGATATGAAAATTGCAGAGCAGAAATGATACACGTCAAGTTTTACGGAACAAGATATGAATGCATTAAAAGTTATCAGTTACAAACACCATGTATTAACCTTTAAGTGAACTCCAGTGAATAGTTCACAGTTGTAAACAAGGACAGAAAGGAAGAGCATTCATTTACCAAAGCATGCTGCTGTTTTTGTTACAAAACCCTCTAGCATTAGATTCAAAATTCACTCATTTGAATAACAATTCAACAGATGAAACACCGCAATACAAAGCTGAAAACAGTAATGCCGTTCTGTGAACAGGTATATTTACACAAAGTGATAAAATCTCGCTTTGTACATGAGATGAGGAAATACAAACATAAGTACATACTAAAGCTAATAGCAGACTAAATACAGCTGTAACAGTTTTCATCATCGACTAGTACCCATCAGAACATGAAGCGTGCACCTTTCAAAAGGACATTGCTGCTCCTCATAGACAAATAAAAGCAAATTGAAGACTATAATCTAATTATATTGTGTGTTTAGAACAAACAAAAAGGAAACAAACTTGTACATCCTATTGTCGAAACCAGAAAACAGTACATAAGGAATCTCTAAACTTGATTCAAGAAAAATAAATAAATAAGAAAATACAGGTTGCATTACATCAGGTCTCCAGGGAGGGCAAACCAACTAAAGTTTTTTGGTTCCAGCACATCTGCAACATTGCAACAAATCATAATTCATAGACTCCTCGTACAACTCAAATTTAGATAAGGCCGAGGAACTCAGAAATCCTTTACACGTTCAGGAGCTATGTCCTTAAAAAATTTTATGATGACCAAAATACATAAGGAACATCTATACATCATTACAGAGTACTATCAGGTCATCTCTGACCCTTCTACCTAATGCATACACTTAACAAGAATTACAAGAGAACAAATGTGTACAAATACAGGCCTCCAACTTGGTACAAGGTTTTACAAGTTCAATGTTGAATCAGACAATAGTCAAAATTAAAGATAAAGGAGGCCATTACATGAAGCAGCCTAATACATTTATCTATTTACATACAAACATGACAACTTATCCCAAAACTTACATTACTATCATTTCTTTATTTTACAGCTCCACAATGCAAATCTTTCTAGAAAAATTCTTGCAGGAGATATTCCTAAACTTTACTTGTAAGAAATAGGGTGAAACCCAAAATATTCAAGGCTTCTTTTGCAAACTTGGCAGATCAAAGCCATTATGGAAGAAATCCAGTGAAGGCAGCTCATCTAACGCATCTTGCTCCAGGAAACTAACAATGTTAATCATGAAAACAAAGAGCCCACGCCACTCCCTGGATTGATGATAAAAGAAAATCCCCATGTCAATAGACATTCAAAAAATAAATACATCACACACGCCACCCTAACCCCACAGTGCACCTCAGTCACTCATTACGTTTGAACTTTAAAAGAGGACTACAACGTACTCTGATGGCAAATCAAACTCGAAACTCCCTAGTCTGTTAATTTTGATATTGCTACCAAACCGGCAGTAGACTTTTATGAGCTACAGACACAATACTAAATAAGACCTGAACAGTACCTTCCAGTTAAAAGAGTACCTTTTTAATCATGATGCCTGACACTGTTAAAGATGACTTCATTATTATACAGGTGCAAGGACAATCTACTAAGTCGCAACTACAATTTAAAAAAAAAAATGTTTAGACATAGCACATAACCTATAAGTAGTAAAAATGGGTCTTCCATAAATCCCACATGGATATATTATTCTTGCCAAAATTATTGCATTAGTTGTTAATATAAATATTAAATATTACAAAAGAAAATAAGAAAGCACACATCAAATATCGCAACAAAAACAGGCCTTTGCAGAGCAGCAAGCCATGTGGATGAATTAAAAGAACAATATCCTCCATTTTGGTTTCTATAATGACCACAATCAGAACCACCAATGGTTATTATTGGAATTTCATTTTCACCTCTAGAACAACTAGATCACAAAATGCCATCTAGACTAGACTAGCATCCCCTGATGAACAGAAAGAAATGCCCACAATTCTCCAAAGAGAGAACTCCATTTCTACCATTTCACAACCAGCATTATAACCACCAATGATGAACCCTAGACAACACTAGAGTCTCTACTTTTAAATTGAGCCTACCTAGACTACAAATCCCATCTGAAACACTCCAATGCAAAAGATCAGAACCATAGGTGTTCTTCTAATTTCTAAAGTTGTCCATAAATATCCAGCACAAACAATCATTCGGCAAGCATACATAAGAACATGACATAAGTATACTGGTTCTATTAAACATTTTAGCGAGGAATGTTTCACAAAAGATATATTCAAATTATCTAAGGCGAACTCTTAAAAAAAAAAAAGGTAAGGACTAAGGAGCAAGAAATGGAGGATTAAAAACAATAATTAACACAATAAATAATACGATGACAAAACTAAATAAGGCTTATTAGCTTAATGGAACATGCCATATTCTGAAATCAAATACTATGTCAAAGAAAACATGCTAAGTTCACAGAGAACCAAAGATGACACACAAATCATGTTCTTAAAAAAAGCAGGCCAATGGATAAAGAAATATAAAATTCAACTATAAACAGTTATATACAGCAGATAAATTCAGTATAATTCTGTCCTACTTTATCATCTAACCATCTACAATGTTGAAGCTTTCGCCTAAGCAATGAAATGAAGACAACCAAAAAAAAAAAAAAAAATACAGTAACACTAGCCACCATCTAAGACACTCATATAGAAGAAGAAGGTTTCAAGCATATCAAGGTCACAAGCCCTCAAATATATCATTCAGGTTAATTTATATCCAACGGGATGCTCATATGTAGGGCATTCAAGTTCAACCCCACAAAGACAAACCACATTGGTACGTGACTAAGAGTTGCTAATACTTTTAAGCACAAAAATGTTCATTTTCATCTAGTGATGTTCTTTAAAATGCAGTAGAAAAGTAACATGATATCTATTCTTCTCTTCTATCCATACGAGTTGAACTTACTTCTTCTCTCAAGAAGTCAACCACTGCAATTCAGGTTAATGAAAGCCAGTGCAGACAATGGTCCATGCATTGCAGCAGTCCAAGCGATACAGACCAAGAGTGCAAATATAAAAGGTTGAGGTCTCATAAACCTATCCAGTATGAATATATAATGGTTGTGTCACTCTGATGGTAAGCGTCTCCTCTTGCCATAATCAGCATCCCTTGATCGAGATCTGTAATCTTCTTCAGGCACTGCATGCGACCTGCTCCGAGATCTTGAAGAAGATTGCCCCCTCTCCCAATCATCCTCATAACCAGAGTCACGCTCTCTTCGTCGATGTTCTCGATAACTCTCCTTTTCTTCCCGGTACCTGTGATCCCTCTCAGTCCTGTCCCAGTCCTGCTCCCTCTCATCACGATGCCTCCTATCAGAGTTCCCTGACCAGTCACGATCAGAAACACGCTCCTTTTCCCTTGGGGCAGCATTTGACCTTGCTCCCTTTTCATTATTCACCTCTCCATAGCCATACTCAGATGCCCCATCATCTCCACCATAACTTGACTCCCTTGTTCTTCGCCCAGGCTCATCTCCCCATCCACCAACGCTTGTGTCAGACCACATTCCAGCATTTGGTCCATCCATCCCAGAAGGACCCATCATTCCCATGCCATTAGGTGCCATTACACGCCCAAAGAAGGCTGGGTTGACATGAGGAGCGACCCCAGCAAGTCCCATTGTGTTAACAGCTGGAAATGAAGGAAGCATGCCAGGAAAACCAGGACCTGCGAATCCACCATAACCAGCTCCTCTGCCCATATAAGTTGGATCAAATCCAGCTCCCATCATACTCTGTGGAGGCATCATAGCACCAGCAGGGCCACCAAATGGAGGACCTGCAAGACCCTGTCCATAGCCACCACCATTGACACCACTCCCTACTCCACCAGCGTTCCCAACAAAGTTCTTATTACCCATTGTTCCTCCTCTTCCCCCCATTCGCCCTCCACCACCTCTGTTGAGAATTCCTTGCCCACCTCGGCCCCACCCGCCTCTTCCAAAGTTCCTTCCTCCTTCTCCACCTTGATAATTCATGTTACCCCCTCTTCCTGCACCATCATTCATAGGCCTCCTTCCCTGATTCTGTGACTGAGGCTGGTCCTGGTTCTTGTTCATGTAAGAAGCACCCATCTGCTTTAACGTTTGTGGAGAAGCAAAGGCCACAACACAAGCTCGGCCATTAAATATATGCCCGTGCATTCCCTCTTTACATGCAGCTGCAGCAGCTGCATCATAAAACTCAACTTGACAATAGCCTTTAGATTTACCACTAGCTCTCTCATCAAAGAACTTTATCTCCTTGACCCTCCCATATTGAGATAAAACATTCTCAAGCTCAGCATCAGTTGTCCACCAGTGTAATTCTCCTACAAACAGCATAGTTGGACCATTCTCTATAGGTGGCCGGATCTGATTTACATTCGTTGTTGAACGGTTAGCGTCCATATTCATATTCATTTGATTAGCTGGCAATTGTGGAATGCCTCGAGGACCACTAGTGCCAGTATTTGGCAAAGATACAGGCTCATTGACAATTTTTCTACTCATATCAGAAGGATCGACGCCAATATTGGAGGGTACTGATGTTGATCCTTGAAAACCCACATTTCGGACTTGTGAATCATGAGTCATCTCCATACCCCTCGCCTTTTGTGCAGCAGAAAGCCCATCCGGGTAGCCAACAGATCCCACTTCTTGTCCCTTAACACCCATGAGACTTTCTTTCCGCTCAGGAAAATGTGTCCCAGCATTAGAATATTTTGGTTCAACTGTGACCCCAGGAAAGTTTGGTCCTTGTGAACCACCAGATTCAACTCTTGTTTCATTAGGATTCCGGGCTTCGAATCCTCCATTGCCTACACCAGCAGGTGCTGGCGGAGCCTCAGATCTGTTCATCTGAAGGAAATTCTCCCCGACATTAACGTCATTGTAGAGATCATCATACTCATCGTCTTCCCCCATCTCTTCTTCTGCAAGTGCAGGTATCGCACCACTTCCCTGATATTGCAACTTCTGAGCTCCTCCGTACTCTTCATCTTCATAATCTATTTGCTCATCAGCCATGGATCCGTTCAAAGTGGATGAATATATACCAGATTAAATTCTCTACTCCACCTATATGGAAAATAATCATAAAAATAACATATCCCAAAGAAGGATCATTTATACAATTGCGCAGACTCGCACGAACAAATAAGGCCATAACTCCTTAAAAATCAAACATACTTCTTGCAACAACACAGCACTTGCAAAATATAATAAAAAATTCTTCACAAAACAAAAGAGACCTCAGAGCCAAAAAAAAAAAAAAAAAAAAAAGAAAAGGACCTTAGAACCCCAAG
>CATIWM010240639.1:0-11240 GCA_949671775.1 Mallotus repandus
TCACGAACATTCTAAACGAGCCCGTTCGCGAGCTTGTTCACGAGCCTGTTCACGAACATCATAAACGAGCCCGCTCGCGAGCTTGTTCACGAACATTCTAAACGAGCCCGCTCGCGAGCCTGCTCGCGAACATTCTAAACGAGCCCGTTCGCGAGCTTGTTCACGAGCCTGTTCATGAACATCATAAACGAGCTTGTTCACGAACATTCTAAACGAGCCCGTTCGCGAGCTTGTTCACGAGCCTGTTCACGAACATCATAAACGAGCCCGCTCGCGAGCTTGTTCATGAACATTCTAAATGAGCCCGTTCGCGAGCTTGTTCACGAGCCTGTTCACGAACATCATAAACGAGCCCGCTCGCGAGCTTGTTCACGAACATATTAACGAACTTGTTCGCGAGCTTTACCGAGCCGAGCTTTAAGGTGTTTGAGCTCTGTTCGTTTATCTTTCGAGCCTCAAAATTATGTTCGGGCTCTGCTCGTTTTACTTAACAAACGAGCTCGAACGAGCTTTTAACGAGCCGAACTCCGAGCTGTTCGCGAGCGGCTCTGTTCGTTTACACCCCTAGTTATGATATTTTCTACCTTTAGAAAAATAAAAAATTATTTTTCAAAATTTTCAAATTATAAAAGACTTTAGAAAACTAATAAAAGATGTTTTTTAAATTTTTCAATTAATATTTTAATATATACTATAATCTTTTCAACCACCATTATCACCACAACCTCCACCACCATCATAGCCGTTGCTGCCACCACTTCCATCTCTACCACCATTACCACCATCACATTCTCCTTCTCCACCACCATCACCATTTCCACCTCCACCACCGCTGCCGCCACCACCGCCACCACGACCTCCATCTCCACCACCACCACCTCTATCTCCATCACCACCACCAACGTTCTCCTCCACCACCACCTCTACCTCCACCAACCTCCACCACTACCGCCACCTCTGCCACCACCACCTCCACCACTGCTACCACTACTACCTTCTCCTCCTTCACCACCACTACCACCTCCATCTCCACCTCCACCTCCACCTGCACCTCCATCTCCACCATCACCATTATTACCTCTACCACTACCACTACCACCACCTCCATTATGATAAGCATGTAATTCAGTTGTATATCCTTTAGTTATAGTTTTAGTTAATTTTCACTTATCCTTTGTATTATGACAGTTGTCCATCAGGCCCTTTACCTTTGTATTATATAATTGTAACCTGTATTATGAATAGTAAACGTGAAATACTAAAACTATTCTAAATTATTCTTTACATGGTACATAGCATTATGGCTAATAATAATCAAATTGCTCTTCCCTCTTCAACCTCTCTTCCTTCTCCTTCTACCACCACTCATACATTCTCTATTAAATTAAATAGCAAAAATTAATTGGCATGGAAAGCTCAATTTCTTCCTCTATTGAATTATAAAACATTAATGGGGTTTGTTGATGGTTCTTGCCCTCCTCCACCTAAAACAATTTTGAATACTCTACCCCTCCAACTGAAATTCCAAATCTTGCTTATGAAACATGGTTTGAACGTGATCAACTGTTACTTTCATGGATTCTCTCTTCCATCACTAAATTTAGACAAATTTATCAAATTTAGACTTTCATTATTTTGTTCTATTTATTGATGATTACACTCGTTATATTTGGGTGTATTTTTTGAAAAATAAAAGTGATGTTTACAATACTTTTCTTAATTTTCAATCTCTTGTTCATACACAATTTTCTATCAAAATCAAAGTTTTTCACTCTGATTGGGATGGAGAATATAAAAAATTAAATAAATATTTTCAAATACAAGGCATTGTTCACCATATTGCATGTCCATATACACACGAGCAAAATGGAATAGTTCCTTTTCGTTATTGGCCCTACTCTTTAGACACTGCATTTTCATTAATTAATAACATGCCAACTCATGTTCTTCATGGCAAATCTCCCTATTTTTCTCTTTTTGGTCATGATTTTAATTTCCATTCTTTACGTGTTTTTGGTTGTGAAATTTTTTCATCACTTCGTCCTTATCACAAAAACAAGTTCAACTTTAGAACAACACCATGTGTTTATCTAGGACCCGCCACTTCCCATTTTGGCCATCGTTGTCTTTACCCACAAACAAATAAAATAGACCTTGCACGTCATGCGCAATTTCATAAAAGTTACTTCCCCTTTAAAAACTTACACTATTCACCTGACCCCACTTTCTCTAAAGACCACCAACCTTGGCTTTATTTGCATACAATGGATTATGGCGGGCCACATGCTATAGTTCACTCTCATTCATGCCAATCAGGTACGGTTCTATCTTCTCTTCCTTTAATTTCTTACCCTAATCCTAACCAACATTCAGGTACCAAAGACTCACCCACACCTAACTCTCCCTCATCTCTTATAATTCTATCCTCACCCCAACAGCCCCGTCCCTATCCTTCTCCACAAACAACCACCCGAACCTCATCTGTAATAATTCCCACTTCTTCTCTATCATCGAACAAACATACCTCATCCCCTCCTGGCCTTAATCTCGTCGTTGACCTTACCACTTATCCTAATCACCATCCAAATCAAGTCCAACCCACCCGAACTGCACCCTTATCCGCTACCACTTCACCCCGCACCCACCCCATGGTACTTGGGCCCTCTACTCTTCACAAATGAGAGGCACATCTATCAACCTCTTCTTCTCTCGCCACACAAATACCTGAACCTCAAATAGTTTCCCAAGCCATGAAACACAATGAATGGTGTACCGCTATGAGTGATGAATACCATGCTCTCATCCGCAACAACACTTGGCATCTTATTCCTCGACCTTCCCAAGCTAATATTGTCGGGAACAAATGGATATTTTGAGTTAAATACAACTCAGATGGCACTGTTTCATGGTACAAAGCCTGGCTAATTGCCAAGGGCTACAATCAACAATCCGTAGTTGATTATGCTGACACCTTCAGTCCCGTGGTGAAGGCCACCACCATCCGCACCATTATTGCCCTTGCTACTATGTAAAAATTGACGATGCATCAATTAGACATCTCTAATGCCTTCCTTCATGGAAATTTACATGAGAAAGTCTACATGGAACAACCCAAGGGCTTTATTGATAAGGACCACCTACATCATGTGTGTCTTCTCCATCGTTCTCTATATGGTCTTAAATAGGCTCCTAGGGAGTGGTTTCACCGCCTTAGTAATTTTCTTCTCTCATATGGTTTTCGGTCATCCAAGGCAGACACTTCATTGTTCATCATTCACCACGGTACTACTTTGTTTGTTCTCATCTTTGCAGATGATATCATCATCACTGGGAATTCCACCACTTTGCTCGATGATTTTTTTACAACGACTCAAGTCCGAATTTCCCGTTCGTGATGTTGGTCCTTTATCATACTTTTTGGGCATTGAAGTCAACCACTCTTCAAAAGGTACTACTCTTTGTCAAACTAAGTATCTTTGTGATTTGCTTGATAGACATTCCATGTTCCATGTAAATGGTTGTTCTACTCCAATGGCATCTTCTCCTCCTCTCTCCGATACCGATGGCACCTCTTTAGGCACTTAAGATTGTGCTAAGTATTGCCAAATTGTAGGAGCGCTCCAATATGCTACTTTAACAAGGCCGGATATAGCATTTGCTGTCAACAAACTTTGTCAGTTTACGTATCATCCCACTACCTCACATTGGCAAGCAATCAAACGAGTACTTCAGTATCTCAAGCATACTTTGCACTACTCCTTATTCTTCTCTGTTGATTCCACTCCTCATTTACAGTGCTTTACTGATAGTGATTGGGGTGGCTGCCCTAATGATCGCCGATCCACCAATGGCTATGCAATTTACTTGGGAAATTCCTTAATTTCTTGGATGGCAATGAAGCAGCCCACCATTGCAAGATCATCGACAGAGAGTGAATATAAGGTTGTTGCAAACACTACTTCGGAGGTATTATGGCTTCAATCATTACTCAAGGAACTTGGTATTAATTCTTCACTCAAACCTATCATATGGTGTGATAATATTGGTGCAGTCTATCTCACTTCTAATCCAGTTTTTCATGCCCGCACCGAACACATTGAGCTAGATTACCATTTTGTTCGAGAACAGGTCACAAATGGTAACATTCAAGTTCAGTTCATATCTAGTGATGATCAAATTGGTGATCTTTTCACCAAGCCATTAGGAACATGTCAATTTCTTCATCATCAAGCTTCTCTTCGTTTGACTCCATCTCCAATGGCTTGAGGGGGCCTGATAAGCATGTAATTCAGTTGTATATCCTTTAGTTATAGTTTTAGTTAACTTTCACTTATCCTTTGTATTTGTGACAGTTGTCCATCACGTACTTTACCTTTGTATTATATAATTGTAACCTGTATTATGAATAGTACACATGAAATACTAAAACTATTCTGAATTATTCTTTACACAATATAGTCTCATGACTTTGAATTAAAATTAATTCAATATGCATGATTTAAATTTTTTTATAAAATAAATAAATTTTAGATTAAATATTATTATAAGAATCACAATAATTATTATTATATTTAAAAAATTATTATAATAAATTTTATAAAAAATTATAATAGTATGAAAACTTGTGAAATAAAAAATAATAAATAAATTGTTTTCTGTTCTTCTGTTTTCTATTTTGGAAAATGGAAAATTGAAAAATAAGAAAAATAAAAGAAAAACTTGAAAAGAAAAATAGAAAATATTTTTCAAAACTAAACAGCCTTAAACTTTTTTAATTGAATAAGCATATTGGAAATAAAAGGCTGTAAAGAGAACTTTTTTTTTTAGATATAGGGGGTGTGCTTAAATGATTTTTTAATCTTATTTATATAGTTATATTTAAAAGATTATTGTTTTTAGTTAGAATTCCAATTAATGAAATAAAACAGTAATTTTATATTTAATAGAATTATCTTTTTATTTTCAAATTTCAAGAGAAGTCTATATAAAATTAGTTAGTTGATGCTATAATAGAGTATCTTCTATTTAGCAGGAGTCTATATTCATTTATTATGAAAAGCAGGTTTTTTTTTATATTTTTGTAAAAAAATATTATAAATTTTAATAATTTAACGCACAAGTTTTTGGAATAAATGTTGAATTATAGAGAGAAATACTTGTCAAAACTTGGTCTTAACAACTTTGGAGCTCAACATATATATATATATATATATATAAATTTTTGTTATCATAATTTTTTTAGTAATGAAAGGATTAGTTTTGAGAATTATTAGATTATTATTAGTATTTTTATAATAGTGTTTTTATTACAAAAATAATGCTAAATAACTGCTGTAATTCTTTAAAGTGTGTTTGGTTCAAATGAATTCCATAAAATTTTATAGAATTTATTTGCAAATCCAAGTAAATGTATTTGGTTTAAATGAAAATTTTGTAAAATTCATTTACAATTCTAACTTTTTAATTTTGTGGAATTGTTTCTTACTAAATCTATTATTATTGATGAAATATGTTTGATTCAAATGAATTTGGAATTCATTTGTAAATGAATTTTATTTAAAATTCATTTGAAAATGAAATGAAATGAATTTCTTAATAGAATTGAATCAAATAAGGGGTTAGTTTTTTTTTTATTTTTATTTTTTAAGAAATAGAACTTTTAATGGTTTAGGAAAAATGTTTAAGTAATTTGAGGCGGACAAATACGTAGTATATAAATACATTTAGAATTTGAGTAGTTTATGATTTGCATAATAGTGCTTTACTTAAAAAAAAATACTAATTAACTATAGTAAATATTTTATTTTTTAAAATTTTTAAAGAGTACTTAGAATTTTTAATGGTTTTACACACATACACACACATATGGACTAGTCGTGAATTGCCCATAATGCATAATAAAATAAATAAGTAAATAATTTTAATAGAATTACAACTAAATAAATATAAAAAAATAAATCACATTAAATTTATTTTCTTTAATTTTTGTTGTCATAATTTTTTAGAAATAATAGGATTAGTTTTATGAATTATTATATTAGTATTAGTATATGTATAATAGTATTTTAGTTAAAAAAGAAGACTAAATAACTACTTAATTCTTTTAGTTTTTTTTAAAATTAAAAAAAAAACTTTTTATGGTTAATTCTTTTTTAATATATATATTAAGAATAATTAATTAGTATGTAATTAAACTTTTACCAATACTAAAGTTAAAATTAGTTATTTTATATTTTATTAAAGGATATTATTGTCATTTTATGGTCATTTAATTATAATTTTAGCATAAATTCTATTAACATTATTATAATAATGAAAAATATAATTTTTAAATACAAGAGGTCATATAGAGGGAACAAACAATAATATTCACTTCCTACATTAAAAGTTATTTTGATAATTCATAGATAGTTAACAACATATAGCATAACATGGTAAATTAATATAAGGGGCAAATGCTAATTAATCCTTAATTCTATTAGATTTTAATATTTGATTTTGGTTCTTTGTTTTTTTTTTTTTCCTTTGAAGAGATTTTGTTTTTAATTCTATGTTGGGTACAATAAGGTTAAATTTTTTGTTTTTTATTTTGTATTGTCCTTCTAGCAAAAGATTGATTGGTTATATTATAAAGTTTTACTATGTTTTGATTTTGCGTATAAGAAAAATTAACTGAAAGGGAAAATAAACAATGAAAGCTAGCAAATTAACCTCTCAACTGCATCTGTGAAGGCTTTAATTTCATCCAATGTAGCATATATCATTTGAATATATTTAGCTGTCACCATGCTCGAAAGAGCATATTCAGGCCTGAATTGAATCCTACTTTCCCAGAAGTAGCACTCCACCATTCTATCTCTAGCATAAGGAAGCTTCTCTGGAAAATGAATATATATATATATATATATATAAATTAGGGACAAATAGTTATACTAGCGGTAGTCGGTTTGCGTAGTACTCAAACTTTACTGTTTATTTCAAAACGGATATATCAAATATCAAATTATTTTTTTAGTACCTAAATTTCTATTTTCATTGCACCAATAGGTCATTTAATGAATTTCGATAGTTTTTTCATGATGTGGCAACCAGAATCAATATATTTTTTTAGATATTTTCTATCATTCGGCATGTCATAAGTCACTTTAAATTCTACAAAATGCATAAAGATACTTATAAGGATGACTATAAAAATCAAGGTAATATACTAATTTCAGTTGCCATTTCAAAAATTCATTATAATAAAAGTGTGTTTGAATACAAATATTTGATTTGAATTTTAGATTTTAAATATAAGAATTTCAAATAACATATATTTAGGTGTCATTTCAAATTTTATTTGATAAAAGGGGTCTCCTTGAGCTCCTATTTCTTTGGGGAATCCTTGATTGTGATTGGTTGATTTGCAAAGGAGGAAAAAGCTAGGTGGGATCTCTTATGATCTCACTCCGATGCTTAAGTTAGTAAAGTATTTGATGTAAAAAAGGAATTGAATAGATTGAGTTAGATTAGTTAGTTACCTCATTTAAGTTGGATTAGGATTCTGTATAAATATGAAGATATTACCACATGGTTGAGTGATTTAGGATTATGGGAGAGTGATTTTTGGCCTTGTTGAGGAGTGGTTCGGTATTTTAAGGAACTTCCATCACTACTGGACGTGTGGAGATTGTGCGTGACACTTATGGATAGTGGGTGATTTACGTGTTCTGCAGGCCTCAGGTCACAAGTCCTTTTGCTTGTGGAAGTACACAGATTACCGATTTAACCAGTAGTTGACTGACTCAGCATATGACTAGGACTTTGACCCTAGTCTTTAGGAGTTGAATTTTCGTTATGTAATCATATGTCCCCCACCCAAAAATTCAAAAAATCTTTTTTTTAACTTTTCCTTTTTTCTCCTTGTTCCTTTTACTTGTTTTATCATCTGGAAAAAATTAATTCTTCTTAAGATAAACATTGCCAACTGTAGATGCTTCTGTTTGAGTTAAGTGTCTAACTTCTGCAAGAAGTCTGGTGTCAGTTACCTACTGTTTCTCAAGGCTCCATGTGTCATAGATGAATATAATTTGAATTTTAAAATTAATCGAATATTGAGATGAGAGAAACTATTGCTTCCAGAAACTTTTGAAACGCCATATGTACAACCTTATTTACTGCAGGATTTGAACAACTTTCAACTTAATTTGGCTTATTTCTGCAGAAAAAGGTATTTTATTTTATACCTATTTTAGCTGCAAGGTTGGGTAAGATTTTTTGTTAATAGAGCTATTATTAGGTTACTGTGTATAGTTTATTTTTTACAGGTAACCTTTTCTATAGAAGATTATTTTTGTACAAATATTTGTGCTTTTGCAAATAATTATTCTTCTGCAAGTAATTACTCGATGGCAACTGATTATTCTACTATAGGTGTAAGTGCTTTTAGCTATAAGTAACTTAGTGTATGCAACAACATTTGTAGCTATAAAAGTATGCACTTTGGAGAATTACTTTCTATAGATAAAGATGCCTTCAGTTGTAAAGACTTATTTTGAAAATAAATTACTGTAGAGGAAGATGCTTTTGGCTTTTAGCTTTTTATTTTCAGCTTGTAGCTTTTGGCCTTTTGATTTTTCATGAAAATAATAATTATTAATATTGTGGTTGTCCCCCCTCAACATGGTTAAGCAGATTTTGCTTATCCATTAGATTGAGTCTTTCAGTGCTCTTATTAGATCTTTAGGCTTTCTTGGCTCCATAGTTTGAAATATTTTATCCATGTGGAATTTTTGTAGTCTTTAGATTTTATAACTTTATAGTGTGATCTCATAGGCTACTGCCTATGGTCTGATGTACTTTTCCATACTTTCAGCATTGTAGAGCTCTTTGGGTCTATTCTTTTTGTTCTTTTGACTTTTAGCACCTTTAGTCTTTAAAGCTTAATTTTCTTGGAAATTTCCCTTTTGTTCTTCTAGAGCTTGAACTTTGTTGCTCATATACTTTTAGTGCATAACCTTCATTTTAGAGCTCTTAGCTCTGCAGTTTATGAGCTTTTTATGATAGTGATCTTTATCTTTTACCTTTCATTTTTAGAGCTCTTAGTTTTGCAAGTTGATGAAACTTAAATATAGCCATATTTTTTAATATTTAGACTTGACTTCTAGAGCTCTTAGCTTTATAACTCATGGAATTTATCCATGGTAATATTTTATAACATTTATCTTTTATTTCTAGAGCTTTTAGCTCTATAGCTTATTGACATTATCCATAGGAATGTTCTTTAGTATTTTAGCTTCGAAGTTTAGCTTTTAACATTTATCTTTATAGCCTTTAGCTTTTATCTTATGTTTTTAGCTTTTTAGCTTTAAGTCTCAAACTTTTAGCTTTCAACTTTCAGCTGTTAGCCTTTAGCATTTGATGCTAATTCGGGCAATAATCTTGCCCTGTGATTTCTCTTTACTTTCTTTGAAAGTATGAACAACATTTGCAGTATTTTATACTTGCTGCTGCTTTTATGTTTTGAGTGGTGTGATGCACCTGATGCTTTTGAACATTTATGCTTTCAAAATTGCTTTAGATTATAACATGTTTGTAGCAAATTTATAACATACCTGCAATAGATGCTTGCAACATATTAATGATATGCTTATAACAGGTTTATAGCATGTTCGCAACAGATTTAGAACATGCTTATAGGTTTACTGCAAATATTATTAGTCTGTTTTGGCATGTTATTTGACTTATGCTCATTTGATTATTTTAGTCTCACGGGGAAGATACCCATGGTGGCTTACTCACGTGCGCACAAGGAGCCTTAGATACTCGCAGGCAATTACTTGTGGTGGTAAAGTTACTTCCACTCATCTACGGTGTACTTTTACCTTGAGCATATAATTATAAGTACAAATTTTTGGCAGACTAAAGATGAAAGGAAGGTACTTTCATAAATAATCAAAGATGAAAGGAAGATACTTTCATAAATAATCAAATATGAAAGGAAGATACTTTCATAATAATCAAGGATGAAAGGAAGATACTTTAATAATAATTGATAAGTGTGAAAAACCTTGCGTTTTGAACAATATTTTCTATGGAATTAGAATCTAGTTAGATGCATATTTATTTAATTTAGTTCATTTAAAGATCTTTTTTTTATTTTTGTTAATTTTGTTTGGTTGTTAGGATTTAATTAATTTTTGTTGATTTTTAAGTTTATTTAGTTAATCTTTATTTGAATTTTGAAATAAGGATGCCTTGGAGATCTTTGGAGTGATTTGGAGAGTTTAACAAGTCAAGATGAAGATATGGCAGTTACAATAAGTCAAACTCTTGAAGAAAAGTGAAGTTTTAAATGTAGCATGTTCTTGTACAGCCACGTGCTTGGGTGTGCACAACCATGACTGATTATTGGAAAGCTAACATAGCCACGCGCACCCTTCTGCGCATCCACGCAACCTGAAGAAGCCTATTCCTGCGTAGCCACATGTGTTGGTGCGCACAGCTGTGCAAGTTTTTTTTTTTGCAAGCAATTACAACAACTTTTTAAATTCAAATTTTGAGCTGATGATTTGATGAGATTTGAATTGTAACTAACCTCAAAGTTATTGTAGGCTTGAGGCTATAAATATGGGGCCTTCATAAGAGCAAAAACAATCTTAATCTTAGTTTTCTCTAAATTTTTACTTTAAAGAATCAAAGTTAGTTTTGATTCAAGTTCTTGTTCATGTTGAGTTGGAGAATTAGTTTTGAAGTTTTGAAGGAACATGACCTTCCATTGTAGCTGTTTGAAGCAGTAAATGGGGTTTTCTTATTTAAACTCTTTTGTTATTATTTTCTTTTAATTAATAATGATTAGTTATTTCTTCTCTACTTTATCTTCTTCTCTTTCTTTTAACATGAGTAGCTAAATATATTTTAGGGTTCTTATTTTAATTCAACTATATGTATATTGTGATTAAATCTAAGATTTTAATCTTTATTCTTTGGTTGTTATTGAACTTAATGACATTTTAGGCTTGATCACCCTTAGATTGAATTTACACTTTAGAACTTGATTGAGAGATAGGTTCTATTAGATTCAAACAACAACATATTAGTTACTTACTTAGTTGAGAGATATTTAAGTGACTAATATTGATTAAAAAGCTAGACTTAAAATTGAGTTTAAGAAGTACTTAGTTAGTGAGAGCTATAAAACTTAGTGTTAATTTTACTCAGTTAATTATGGGTTTATCTGAGAGGAAAATCTATGATTTTAA
>CATIWM010240642.1:0-10151 GCA_949671775.1 Mallotus repandus
TTTACATAATTTTGAACTTCGAATACAAGTTTTTGTGGAGCCAATTTTGGAATAACTCATTACAGCTTGAATCATTTACAACCTTAACAATCAAGGTTAAATACATGTTTGAGATAAAGAACTAAGGATTAAATACAAGGTTTTTAAAATTAGTTGATTAAGATAGTAAGAGAGAGAAACTAATATATTAAAAGATGTCAAAAACTTACGGCCATCACGTAGTAGCTGGGAATTGAGAACAACTGTTCGTTAAATTTACTCACTATAATTATAATTTTGTAATATATAAATAATACTAATAATTTATTATTAAGTAAAAAATTATATTTTCTTTTCATTTTAAACAATAATATGGCCGCACATGTCAAATAATTTTACTTAAGTACATTCAAAAATAAAATTTTTTATCCATTATCAATCGTATAAAATATTAAATTTAACAAAGATTGTTCAGATTTAATTTTATAAATTTTTCTATCTTTATAATTAAATGTTTTTATTATCAAGTTCTACAAATATCTTTAAAAAAAAATCAATTTCAGTTAAATATTTGACTATATTGTGAAACTGACGATAAAAAGTTGGAGAAAAACAAAATTCTAACGTTACCGAAATTTAATTAATATGTTATATCAAATAGCCGTTTATCAAATAGTCATTAGTGTTCTCTCCTTCTGGGTTGAATTTCAGTGTGGATCCAGTTCCGGCTATGAGTTTACCCTCCTGAAATTGCCAAGGATTAGGCAACCAAATAATTGTGAAAGCATTTCGAAAGTTAATTTTCAAACACAAACCACATCTGGTTTTTCTAGTGGAAACCAAACAGGAAAGACCATATAAGGAAAGACTGCGATCCAAGTTTGGATTCAGTGATGGTGAATATGTTGAACCTCGAGGAAGTTCAGGAGGCCTTGGAATCTGTGGAATAGTGATTGGGGCATCTAGATCAAATGTATGTCTCGGCACTACATAGACATCATGCTCACATACGAAGGCACTTGGCAACTCACCGGAATTTATGGTGACCCCGTCGCGAATCTAGATCAGAAGTCTGGGAGGAAATTAAGAAGCTTAACCCCTATTTAGGATTTTCTTGGCTAATTGTTGGGGATTTCAACTAGGGGTGGTCACGGTTCAAGAACCAGCCGATTTCGGACCAAAACCAGCCACCGCTACAATTATGGATTGGTTTGATTTAAAAATATTTTTTAAAAATTGAAATTAATTACTTTTAAAGGGTTTGGTCTAGTGATTTGAAGATTTAAAGGTGTTGAAATATTTTTGAAAAAATTTAAAGGGTTTGAATTAAAAATTAAATTATAAAAATATATTAAAAAATTATAATTGACTATGACTTTCAAATTAAAAAATTCAAAGAGTTTGAATTAAAAATATTAAATTAGTTTATAAATTAAAAAAATGACCATTTACATGTTGGCTATTTTTTAAAAAATTTAAAGGGTTTGAATTAATAAATTAAATGAGAAAAATAAAATATATACATATATACATTTTTTTTAAATGTCAGTTCGAAATCAGAATCACCGGTTCATGGTTCCATCTAGAAAGGAACCAGCCCTAAATCGGTCCTCCCATAATTCCATAATTTCGATATGGTTCAGCTATATTTCAGGTTTGATCAGTTCTTGTTTTGACCGGATCAGTTCAGACCGGCCAGGCCTAATTTCAACTCCTGCCTACACAACTATGAAAAAGGGGGGGGGGGGGGGGGGGGGGGGGGGGGGGGTGCTATTAACAAAGAACCACTTAAAACCCTTCCAAGATCTGATTGAGGATTGTCATTTGGTGGATCTAGGCTTCAAAGGAGAGATCTACACTTGGCATAACAAACAAACAAACAAGTGATAATGACATCCAAGTTCGTCTTAGTCATGCTCTATGCAATACAGAATGGAGATCTACTTTTGAATATGCTCAGGTAACCTATGAAACATTTATTGGGTTGGATTCTCTACAGCAAAGAACTAAAACCTTAAAAACCTTCAAATATGAAGCCAAATCGGAAAATGAATAGGAATGGTGAGATCTCATCCAAAATACTTAGAGCAATGAGATGACGTTGCTGATCACCAAATTTTTCTAAACAAAAAATTGCATAATCTTCGAAGAGAACTCACCAAATGGTCAAAGAAAAAAGGAGACAACAACAATCAAATCTCTATTCTCAAATGCAAACTCCAAGCTCTAATGATTAGAGACTTCAACACAACCCAAAAAGAAGAGGAGAGGATGTTAAGGACTGAGATTAATAGACCCCTTGCGCAGGAAGAAGAGCACTGGTAACAAAGAGCTCATGTCCACTAGGGGTGAGCATCGGTTAAATTGAAACCAAAATCAAACCGAATGTCTTTTGAAATTGTGAATCGAGCCGATACCAAAAATTGAGGTAGTTCAGTTGGTACTTCAGTTGGTTTTAGTTATAGTAAAAATAAACTGAAAACAAATTATACACTAAAGTTGATGGTGGTTCAGTGGTAATATATGCCTTCCCAACACTAAAGAAGCTCGAAGCTCGGTTCGAATCCCACAGACAACACTTTTTCCCATTTTCAGCTTAAAAAGCAACAAATATTGATTTGTAACAAGTGAGATTTGAACCTATGACCAATTATAAGGAGAGAAAGCCACCTTCCACAAAGCTACAAGTCAACTTTTGACATATTATTTACATTACATATATATAGCAAGAGTCTAGTATTCGGTTTTTTATCAGTTTCGGTACTGACCGAAAATTTATGAATGGAGTAAAATGCAAACTGAACCAAACTTGGCTCAGTACGGTTCGATTTTTTGGCTCAGTCAATTTTTGCTCACCCTTAATGTCCACAGGTTACATGAAGGAGATAAAAACACAAATACTTTCATTTATCCACCATTCAAATGAGACAATTAAATCAAATCAGAAAGATAAAGAATCACGAAGGCACTTGGATTTCAAATGAACAACAAATAATCTCAACCGCCAAAGAGCATTTCAAAAATCTATACAAAGAGGAACCCATTTTCCTTTCTGAAGATTATCTCTAGCACCTTCCTTGTCTAATCATGGAAGAAATTAATTAGGCTCTAACCAAAGAAATTCAACTTGAGAAAATCAGAGTTGTTGTGTTTTCTATGGCTAAACTCAAATCTCTAGGCCCTGATGGTTTTTCCAGAGCCTTTTATCAAAACAATTGGCATGTTGTGAAAGAAGATATCCACTGAATGGTTAAGCAGTTCTTCATAACCGGAGAACTCTTAAACACCCTCAACAGAACAAAAATTTACCTAATTCCCAAAACCAAGAACCCTCAAACTTTCAATGGCTTCAGGCCTATTAGTTGTTATAACTACATTTATAAGGCAATATCCAAAATCATTTATAAGATCTAATAGGTTAAACCGTGGTTACCACATATTATCACTCCTAATCAAACTAGATTTGTCAGTGGAAGGTGCATACAGGACAACATCATTCTTAACCATAAAGTTATGCATGCTTTGAGTGTTTTATGCCGAAAAAAGATTTGAACCCATTTTTTGAAATTTTTTGAAAAATGGTATTTCACTCATTCTTATCCAATGCTGAGTCGAAAACTAGACATTAAAGTAAATTCTTTGGATTTGAAGAAAAAAAAAAGAAAAAAAGAAACAACTTTACTGACAATTACTTGTTTGGTCAGAAGAGTCCTCCGAATATGAATAATAAATATATAATTTATTAAATATATAATATATTATTTCAATAATATGTAATATTCAATAATGTAATATTTCAATTTTCAATTTAAATATTTAAATAAAATAGATTTCAATAGAATATAAAAAATTTTAATTAGAAATTATAAAAAAAAAATTATTTTCTAAAATTTTCTAAAATAGAATATTATTATTCTAAATTCATAAATTCTAATGTACTAAATACATAAATTCTAATATAAACTAATAGAAATTATAATAAATATATTTTACTAAGTATAAGGAGTAGACGAATAAGTCTATAGGGTCTATTGAAAATAAATAAAGTACAAACTTATAATTTTGTTTGCTTCATGCCTTCCATTGTAGAAAATCTTGTTCATTATTTGTGTTTATTTGATAGGTCTAATATTAATAGTTTAAGAATTTTGAGACAAGACTTGCTTGAAGCAGGACAGGAAGAAGTTAGTATTCATCAATAATATCATAACTAATATTGTGACTGTGTTGAATATAATAAAAAGTTGTATATTATTAATATCATTATTATATTATTAGATCATTTGCTTCGTTTAGATTAAATAATTGCTAGACTAATGGAAAATCAAACAAAGAGTTTGAATTCTAATCAAGATAGACTCCATTCAACAACGTGCAGAATGATGTGAACTAACTCATTGAGCAATTTCATGCAAAAGGAATACTTGATGATTCACCAGAAGAAAGAAAAGACTTAGCCCCTGAAGTAGAGAGACTGGTGAATGAAAGGTTAGATGGTATAGAAAGGGAGAAGTATTATATTTTAACACTCCTATTCCATATCTTAACCTCTAACTCAGGGCATGTGGAAAATCAATAGTGATGCTTCATTTTGTAATAAAAATCATAGTGGTAAACTTGGAGTCCACTTGTATGCTATCTTTGGATACAACATGGTATAAGAATGCCACTTGATCGAACTAAAATTCGGACTTCGAGAACTTAGCATACAATTAGTGCTCTCTCAAAGATTGAAGCACCAGCCTCAAATGCATAGCATGTTCTTCCTCAATCTTAGAATACATCAAAATATCATCAATAAACACTTTCACAAATCAGGCCATTACATAAAAGTTGTCGGGGCATTGGTCAACCCAAAAGACATCATAAAAAGTTCATAGTGGCTATATCTCGTTTGAAATGGAATCTTAGGTATATTTCCACTTCTGATTCTCAACTAATGATACCCTGAGCTCAAGTCAATTTTGGAGAAACGTCGTGCTCCTTGAAGTTGATCAAATAAGTCATCGATCCTCGGGAGAGGATACTTGTTCTTGATGGTGACTTTATTGAATTGTTTATAGTCAATATAAAGTTGAAGGCTACCATTTTTATTCTTTACAAATAACACTGGTGGGTCCCAAAGAGACGTGTTGGGTCGAATTAAACCCTTATCAAGCAACTCTTGCAATTGCTCTCTAAGCTCCTTCAACTCTGTAGGCGTCATTCTATATGGTGGCACAAAAATAGGATCAATACCAAGTACAACATCGATAAAAAATTTTATCCTTCTTTCCGATGGCAAACATTGTAATTCTTTAGGAAAGACATCCAGAAACTCACACACAACTGGCACATTCTCAATTGTCCCCTCATTTGCCTTTGTATCTTTGACCACAGTCAAATAGCCTTGACATCCCCTTCTAAGCATCTCTCTAGCAGTGATTACAAAAATGAGATTCTGAGGCATTGAACTATTGTCGCCTCTGATTCGAAATTCTGAAAATCACCTCTTTCTCTCAACAGTCCAATGTAGCATAGTATCGAGCTAACCAATCCATTCTCAAAATCATATCAAAGTCTATTACATTCAATAGGACTAAATCCACAAACAACTCTCTGCCTTCCACCAACATTGAACAAGATAAAAAGACTCTATTTGTTTCCAACTCGCCATTGAGGGGAGTTGCTACACTTAGATCTCAAACTAAATCTAAATCTAAAAAATTAAAGTCAAGCCTTAATTAACCGCAAGCTTAACCCTTTAGAAATTTTGAAGGATTTTTTTTTAAAATAGGATGGTAGAAACATATAGTCACATCTCCACAAATTCTAACTTAGTTATAGATTAGTAAGGTGAGAGAATCTCATTTATATTATAATTTTTCGAAAAATATTTCAGCCAAATCAGCAATTTTTAAAATTTATCGTCATAAGTTTATGAAATTAATTTTTATCTAATTTAGCTGTTTTTATTATATAATTTATTAGTATTTAGGTTGTCTAATTTTACTATTAACAAAACAGTTGTAATATTTATTATAGTAAGGTGAGTAGCAAACAAGGATTAAGACAGATTATAATAAAGACAATGATTCTCAATTTATAATTTTACTGCTTTTGTTTGAATCTTTGTGCATTTTTCTCAATATCCTTTCCTTTCTATAATGTCTACTTCTACGGAATCAAACATAGTGATCATCTTTAAGTTTTTGTTTGAATACAAACGTTTCATGATTCTGATTCCAAGGTGGTTACAATCGAATTTTAAATATTAATTAATGTTTGCAAATCCTAATTAAGAAACACTGTTGGTACTTGTATGTCCATATATTACTCTTGCCAAAAAGGTTGAATTGGACTCTCACTTATGTCTTGAAGTTAATATTAGACTTTAATATTTTTTTTATTTTAATAAAAACTTTTTTTAAAATTTAATCATAGTAGATTTTATTTTAAAAAAAATTTTATAAGTTCTATAAGTTAAATAAAATTTTAATTTTAATGGTTAACAAATAAAACATTATTTAGACTAACAAATAAAATTACTAATTTTTTAAAAAAATATATATCACCTAATTATGAAGTTTTAAAAATTTCTAAGCCTATATAAAATAAATTTTAGAAGAAATTTTAAAATATTTTTTGTCCTTCTTTTTGAATTTTTTTAGACTTAAAAATTTTAAAAACTTTAGAACCAAGTAATACATATGAAAAAATTATCAATTTTATTCGTAAATTTAATTTTAACATTTCAATAAGAAATTTTTATTCATCAATTTAATTTTAACAATTAACTAGCAAAAAAAATTTAAATTAACAGTTAAAAAATTGATATTTTTTTAAATATATATCATTTAATTATAAAGTTTTATAAATTTTTAGGTTTATGAAAAATTTTAAGTAAAATTTAAATAAAACTTTAAGAAAAGTTTTAAAAATTAAAAAAAAATTAAAAATATTATGTTGGCTTAAAAATTTCTAAACTTTATAATTAGGTGATATATTTTTTAAAAAAATTATCAATTTATTTATTAGTCTAAATAATATTTTAATTAACCATTAAAATCATAATTTTATTTGACTTATAAGATTTAATTGTAAAAAAGAAAATTTAAGATAAGATTTAATATAATTTAATTTTAAAAAAAATTCCCTATTATAACAAAAAAATTAAGGTCTAACGTTAATTTTAAAACATAATTGAGACTCTAATTTCGCCCTTTGACCTTTTTTTTAGAGTGCCATTTTAGATGTCGAAAACTAGAAAATGTTACAAGTTTTTTTTAGACTAGTAGTTCAAAACAAAAATCATTTTCAAAATTATTAATCTATTTTACTTTTGCATAAATAAAATTTTCAAAATAATAAATTATGTATGATATAAATACATAATCTTTTTCTTTGACCGACTTAAAAATATATAGTCAGCATAATTGAAAAATAATATTTTCTTACATGCCCCTCTATGTAGAAAATTCCTTTTAATTTACTAAAATTTGTTGATTCTAACAAAAATGCATATTAAAAAATGACTTGTAAAAAATTAATTATTTTTTCTTTAAAGTGATCTACAGTTGGAAATAAATAAAAAATAAGTTTATAATTTTAGAGCAGAAACAAATTTCTTTTTTTTTTTAAATTGGGTGCAACATTACATAGAGATAGGGTATAAGAGAGTAGGTAGAGGTATAACCAAGCCGAGCCACGTCGAGTTGAGTTTTAACCAGTATAGATTTGATTCGTTTATAATTGAGCCGAGTTTGCTATGTCACTGAAAATGCCCTAGAGGAGGGGGGGGAGGGGGGTGAATAGGGCTATCGAATAAAAATTAAAACTTAAAACAAATAAACAAGAATTAGAAGAATGTTGAAAAGGAAGAATGATGAACACAAGAATTTAAGGAGTTCAGATGTTCAACAATCCTACGTCTCCACCTAACTTATCCCTAAAATAGAATTTTGAATCACCACAATCTATATCCCTAGATTGATTTTTACAACTTGAGTTTTAGGCTCAACTCAAACCTTACAACTTGAGTTTTCAAGGCTGACTCAAAAACCGATTCACAAGTGTTTTAAAGGCCTACACTAAAACCAAATTCTTAAGTGTTTTAATGGCTAAACATTTAAACAAATTCCTTTAGAATAGAACCTCACTTCCCTTTTTCTAAACTCAGAAAATAGAAGAACAATAATTTCTATTCTAACACTCACCAACTCTCACAAGAGTTATACAAACATAAAATGAATTTAAAGAGAGTTTTGAGAGCTTAATTGAATGCTTGAGAGTATGTAATGAATAAACAAGTTTCTTAACCTCTAAATGATCTTCAAAGGTTATATTTATACTTGAGCAATTCAATTATAGCTGTTAGAAACAATAAGTTTGTTTTCAACAAATTCAAACTTCATTTGAATAAAATTTGGACTTTTGAGCTATAATTTTTTAGGTCCCGGTCGGGATATCATCAGTCCTAGTCGGGACGCTACAAACATAGCCATTTGTAGTCATTTTATATTTGAATTTTCTTGGTCCCGGACACTATCCCGGTCGGGACAGAGCTCGGGATGAGTTCTGAAAGTTTTCTTCAGTTTTGGTGCAATTCGGTCCCGGTTGTGCAACTTGATCCCGGACGGGATTGACTGGCCCCAAGCACAATCTCGATTAGGACCAAGATCGATACTGCCCAAAAATTCAATTTGCTCGAATAAGTCCGAAAGGTGTGCATATGGTCCCAGTTGGTGTCCCAATCGGGATGGCACTCGGGATAGGCAATCTAACCTTCAAATGACCTTGAAGATTATTGATTAAGCCTAAGATTTCTTCATAAAATTTCAGATATTTTTCTTAGCTTTCTATATTAATTTAAATCACCTCATTCGGACTTTTTTACCTCAAGATATTGCTGAAATATTGAGAGCTGTGCAAACTAAAATGAAAGTTGCATATGCTGACTTTGACAGAAGATTTGCAAACCCAAATGAACTCAAATTTTGACAAGTAAGCTCAATTAATGTCAAGAAGATCACTTTCTCATTAAAAAGCTCTAAGGATGTCAAAAGCCTCCCTGAATCTCAGAGGTAGAATCAGCCCAAAAGTATACTTATCAATCCTGGACTTCCAATTGAGTCCTAACTTATACACACTTAAACAAATAAAATTAAATGCTCAAAATTAAGTTTGTTAAGATAAAAATCAAGATTGATCATTGCTAAGGTCAACAATGTCCCCCTTTTTGATTTTGACAAACTTATTTTGAGTTTGAGAGAAAAAATATAAAGTGAAGTGTGTGATGATTGGAAATCAAATATTTACTCCACCTAAATTTATGTATAACCTAAAAATAAATATAAGGGGTAAAAAAATGAAGGATAAATATACTTCTTTATTTCTCCCCCTATTTGGCACGATAAGAAATATAAATTTTAAAACTTGTCATCTTTTGTTAGAAATAACAACATTGAATACTTGGAAAAATATTTAAGAAACATAACCATGGTAGAAGACAAGTTTTACATGATAATGCATCACAAAAATAGTACATATAGTATTTATGTTGAAACTTAATAACTTAACTAGCACATGATAATGTAGAGCTTAGTTCTAAAGGAAATAAAAGACCAAGAACTTAAACAATAAAAAATTGAAAGTTTAAATAAATTTCTCTCCCTTTGTGAAAGACTAAATGAATTAATGCAAGTAAGCAAAACAAGACTTAGCATCACAAATATTAAAAAGCAAAACAAGGCTTAGCATCACAAATATTAAAAAGCAAAACAAGGCTTAGCATCACAAATATTAAAACATGATAACATGATCATTAATTATCATAAAACTAGCCACACTTATAATGCATGTAACAAATAACAAGGAAATAAATAATAATAAATAATAAGCACAAAAATAATTAAGCAAACTCAAATTTTTCTCCCCTTTTGTTAAAATAAAAAAGAATAAGATAAAACTCAAATAGAACTTAATTAGATAAAAATAGAAATGCATTAACAAGGAGGATAGGAGTATAATGATATTTGAAATATCAATTATAAACAAGACACAAACATACAACCCTTGGCTCATAAACCGAAAGAAAATAGAAATAAACCAAATATAAACTAACATAAAATTGACTTAAATATAAATTAGCAGCTCAAATCTTAGAAATGAAAAATATACTGAAAATAAACCAA